>PVJC01033528.1:0-19311 GCA_004026665.1 Murina feae | reverse complement strand
CCCTGGCCACAGCTAAAAAAAGAGAACAACATGCAGGGGAGGGCAAGAGTCTGAGAGATCATCATAGAGGGGGTGCCTGCTCCAAGCCTCCATGGTGTGCCTGGTGGCAGGCCCCCAGCAGGTAGACACACACAGGAGGACTGCTCCGAGCCTCTGATGCGGCTGGGGGCAGGTCCCCAGTGGCCACACACACACACAGACGGCGCCTGGCAGACTGGGGCCATCATAGGATATCCACTGAGGGGTCCCAGACTGAGAGGGCACAGGCCGGGCTGAGGGACTCCCTCCACCCCGAGTGCACAAATTTTTGTGCACCGGGCCCCTAGTATATATATAATGGCAGCAACCATAACGGCCATAATGACCATAACAACCAGTCACTATAACACCCACTGGGGCCAGCGAACCAGCCCAATCAGGGGGTGGGTCTGGCCAGCCAACCTCCCGGGCCCTCCCCACTGCTGGCCTGCCCCTGATTGGACTCTCCCACCCCCATCAAGAGTGGGCTGCCAGCCAAACATCCCCTCCCTTCCCCCCTCAGCCCCCCCGCCAGCTTTGCCCTGATCATCCTGCCCTACCACGATAGGTCTGCAGCCCCTTCCCTCAGCAGGCCTGCCTTTGATTGCACTCCCACCCCAATAGGGAGCGGGGCTGGGTGGCCAACCTCCTGCAGCCTTTCCCACTGGCCGCCCTACCCCTGATCGCACCCCTGACCTGATAAGGGGTGGGGCTACCCAGGCAACTTCCTGCAACCCCTCCCACAACCCTGCTCCACCCCAGATCGCCCCCCACCCCATCAGGGGCAGGGCCTAGCAGCTAACCACCCATGGCCCCTACCCCAGGCCGCTTGTCCCTGACCAACCCTCGTTAACCCATTCAGGGGTGAGGCCTGCCAGCCCACTGCCCAGAGCCCCTCCCCATGGCCAGCACCACCCCTAATCAGCCTCTCAACCCTAATTGGGTGTTGCCCACTGGCCAATCTCCCACAGCTCCTTACCCCAGCTGGCCCAGCCCTGA
Source organism: Murina feae (assembly GCA_004026665.1). Taxonomy (NCBI): domain Eukaryota; kingdom Metazoa; phylum Chordata; class Mammalia; order Chiroptera; family Vespertilionidae; genus Murina; species Murina feae. Next base: position 18,294 of record PVJC01033528.1, on the reverse strand, counting down.
TTGGGCCCTGATTGGGGCAGGAGGGCTGGCCAACTTCAAATCATCTCCTCCTCCCAACAGGCCCAGCCCTGAACCACCCTGATTGGAGCCAGGCTGGCTGGACCTCATCTGTACATGAATTCGTGCATTGGGCCTCCAATATATATTACATTGGACATAAAAGAAGATATCAACAGTGAAACCATCATAATAGGGGACTTTAACACCCTATTGTCATAAATGGATAGATCTTAGGGTCAAAACATTAGCAATGAAGCAATAGTCCTAAAAGAAACATTAGATGAGATAGATTTAATTGAAATTTACAGTGAATTTCATGAAAAATGCACAATATACATTCCTCTCATGCGCACATGGAATATGCTCAAAGATAGACCACATGTTAGGACACAAAATAAGTCATAATAAATTCAAGAAGAGTGATATCATATCAAGCATATGCTCTGACAAAATGATATGAAACTAGAAATCAATTAAAAGAAAAACAAATGATAGATAGATCTCCATTTTTGTTGTAATACTTATCTATCACTTGTTGTAATACTTTAAGCAATGAAATAAAAAAAAAGAAAAAGAAAAACAAATGTAAAAATACGCAAACACACAGAGACTAAATAACATGTTACTAAACAATGAATGCGCCAAAAATTAGATCAAGGAAGAAATAAAAAGTTACGTTGAGGCCAATGAAAATGAACATGCAACAGTCAAAATCTATGGGAAACAGCAAAAGAAGTCCTAAGAAGTAAATTTATAGGCTTACACAGCAAGCAAGATAAATCTCAAATAAATAATGTAACCTAAAAAAAAAAAACAACTAGAAAAAGTAGAGCAAGCAAAACCCAGATCAAGTAGATGAAAGAAAATAATAAAGATTGCCGTGGAAATAAATTACATAGAGGTTAAAAAACATTACAAAAGGTCAATGAAACAAAGAGCTGGTTCTTTGAAAAGATAAACAATATTGACAAGCCCTTAAGTAGACACATAAATAAAAAAGATAAAGACCCAGATAAATAAAATCATTAGTGAAAGAAAAGTAAAAACTTGCAACACAGAAGTAAAAAGAATTGTAATAAAATATTATGAAGATCTTTTTGCCAACATGTTGGACAACTTGGGTGCAATAGATAAATTTCTAGAAACATACAATCATCCAAAACTAAATCAAGAAGAATCAGAAAATCTTAAAAGACCTATTACAACTAATGAAATTATAGTAGTAATAATAAAAAAATAAAATAAAAAGACAGCAAATAAGAGTCCTGGACAGGATGGCTTTACAGGATAATTTTACCAAACATTCAAAGAAGAATTAATACCTATTGTTCTCAAACTATTCCAAAAAATTCAAAAGAGGGAAAGACTCCCAAGATCATTTCACAATGCCAGCATTATCCTAATTACAAAACTGGATAAAGATACTATAAAGAAAGAAAATTATAGGCCAATATCCCTGGTGAACATATATGCTAAAATCCTCAACAAAATAACAGTAAACTGAATCCAGCAACACACTAAAAAGATCATACACCATGGTTAAATGAGATTTATTCCTGGGATGTAAGGTTGATAAAATATTTGCAAATCAAAAAATTTGATACACTACATAAACAAAATAAAGGATTAAAATCACATGATCTTATGAATAGATGCAGAAAAAGCATTTGATAAAATCCAGTGCCCAGTTATGATAAACATTCTCAGGAAACTGAGAATGGACCATACCTTAAGATAATAAAATCCATATATGACAAACTCACAGCCATCATCACACTCAAACAGCAAAAACTTAAAGCATCAGGAACAAGACAGTGATGTCTGCTTTCACCACTGTTATTTAACAAAGTACTGGGAATTCTAGCCCCACCAATCAGACAAGAAAAAAAGGCATCCACATTGAAAATGATATATTAAAACTGTCCTTATTTTCAAATGACATGATACTGTTTTTAAAAGACTTTACCAAAAAAAAGTAAGTACCACTGACAAATGAATTCGGTAAAGTAGAAGGATACAGAATTAATATTCAGGAGATCCAAGATTGCTGCAGAGTAGATGGAAGCTACACACACCTCCTTCTTTCACTGAATAGGATTTACAACTAAATTATAGGACAATCAACCTGAATGACGACCAACTGAAGGCTAGCTGAACAAGAGTATTACTTAAATGGATTTATAGAAGAAGCTACATAGAGACTGGTAAGGGCAGAAACAGGGAGAAGGTGGCCCCTGCACTGCAGTTCAGTGACAGTAGCCAGTGGGATATTTTGGCTGCAAAAGTATCTTGTGAGGAACTTGAGGTCTCAACCCCATGACAGGACCCCCAAACCAGAGCAACAGGGCTGGGAAGAAGAACCTGAATAGCATCTGACAGTAAAAATCTGTGGGGTCTCTTGTCTGCTGGAAAGAAGAAGGAGTCTACTGAAATACCAGGTGCTCTACTAAAGGACCAACACACAGAAGCTGACTCTTCACCACTCACCCAGGGATCAGGTAGAGGAAAGGTGATGCAGGGTATACAAGAATCCAAAAGTGAAGATATGTGTGGTGTGACTTTGGAGAGAGTTGTGGAGTGTCAGGTACTAAGGTCCCAGTCCTGAATCACTAAGCCCTCATAATAAGTTTAGGAGTCATAACAGATACAATTAATGTGGAGACAAACACAAAAAGGCAGACAACATGTGGAGACAAAGAAAAATGCCCTAAATGAAAGAACAAGAGAAATACTAAGAAAAACATTAACTAAATGGAAGTAACCAAAATACCAGATGCAGAGTTTAAAACAATGCTGAAAGAACTTAGGGAAAGAACAGATAATATCAGGGAAAACTTAAATAAAGAGATAGTAAGCAGTACAAAGGATATAGAAACCATAAGAAGTAACCAATAGAAATGAAGTATACAATATATGAAATGAAGAATACACTAGAAGGAATCAGTAGCAAGTTAAAAGAAACTGAGGATCAAATCAGCGATTTGGAGAACAAGATAATGATAAGCATCCCAGCAGAGCATTAAAAAGAAAAGATAATTTTTTTAAGTGATGAAAGTCTAAGGGACTTCAGGAACAACTTCAAAAGTAACAACATCCACATTATATGGTTACCATATAAAGGTTTAATATCCAAAATATATAAAGTACTCATAAAACTCAAAAAAAGGAAAACAAACAATTCAATAAAAAATGAACAGAAGATGTGAATAGATATTTTTTTCCAAAGATAACGTATAAAAATGGCCAAGAGACATATGAAAAAATGCTCAATCATCAGAGAAATGCAGATTAAAACCACCTTAAGATATCACGTCATACCTGTCAGCATGACTATATCTTTAATAAATCCACAAATGACAAGAGTTGGTATTCGGAGAAAAGGGAAAAATTATGCACTGTTAGTAGGAAAGGATATTGTTTCAGTTACTGTGGAAAAGAGTATGGATTTTCCTTAAGCAGTTAAAAATTGAATTTCCTTATGACCCAGCTATTCCACTTCTGGTGATATAGCTGATGAAACCAAAACAATAATTCAAAAAATATATGCACTACTATGTCCTTTGCAGGCTATTTTCAGTAGCCAAGTATTGTATGCAGCCCAAGCAGCCATCAATACATGAGTGGATATAATAGCTTTGGCACATTTACACAATGGAATACAATTCAGCTATAATAAAGAATAAAATATTACCTTTTGTGACAGCATGGATGGATGAATCTAAATGGTATTATGCTAAGTTAAATAAGTCGACCAGAGACAGACAAATACCATATGATTTCACTTCTTTGTGGCATCTAATGTATAAAATAAACAATCAAACAAAATTGAAATGGACTGACAGATACAGAAAACAGAGTGTTAGCTGCCCAGGGGGTGAGGACAATTGGCAGGCTGGGTTTAATAGATGAGAATTTAAGCAAAACAAACAAACAAACAAAAACATACACAAAAAAAACCAAACCCTGATAAACATAAACATCACCACAACTATGATGATTATCATCACCAATGAAGGTGGAGGTAGGTAGAGGAAGGTTAAGCGAGGGGGATGAATTGTGATGGAAAGAGACTAGACTATGTGTAGTGAACATACAAGATATAGATGATGTATTATAAAATTATATGCTTAGAACCTACTTAATTAACCAATATAACCCCAATAAATATCTTAAAAATAAAATAAATAAAAATGTCTTTGGGCCTAAAATAAATAAATAAATAAATAAATAAATAAATAAATAAATAAATAGATAGATAAATAGATAAATAGATAGATAAATAAATAAAACAGTTCCTCCACATTTCTACAAGATTATGGTATGCAAATGAAGAAAATTATTTGATGTAATTTTAGCCTATTTTTTGTCACACAAATTTACAATTAATTTTTCAGAAACTAGAAAATTTCCACAATATTAGGTAGAAAATATAATGTAGGCTTATATGTATGGGTCAATATTTTATAATGGACATTTTTTTATTCTCAAATCCTGACTGTGTATTCCCCCAATAACCTTATTCATCTATTATTTCTACCCCACATACATTGGGAAGTAAAATGTTAGAACATGCATTACATATAATCAACTCACTAGAAATATCAAGAATATTTGGAGAAAGCTGGTACAATAAGAAATAGACTTCTCTGCCAGCTTTGATGGTATAAAATGTTTCTGAGAGCCAAAAGAACTACATATGCTATTTCTTTCTACTAATGTTTTTGTCATCAGCTCTTGGAAGCACTATACTCTAATGCAGATCATAAACTAAGAAAAAGCAATTAAGAGTCAACTTGAAAAAAGAATTGCTTTATTTCATTTAACAGGTCATACTGGAATCTGAAAAGTCTGTAATTCAAATATTAATGGGTACTTAAGGGGTGGTTTTTCTTGTTTATCAGCATACTTATAGAATCATAAATAGACTGAAGTAAGTAAATAACTTTTGGCACACTATAGCCTTCATGGTTTCAGAGGAAATTCAATCACTCCTGTGCTTTCTTTTCTCAGTTCTAACCATTGTGAAAGTATAAGTTATTTGACCTAGTTGTTTTAGATTTTCTGGACAATAAAGCTTGCTCTCCGCAAAATGATTGTAAATAAAAAAGAGAAGACATATATATCTGATTTTCACTCTTTAAAGAAGGTATACTAAGGTATCAACTAAAAATTGGCAATATTTAGCAATTGTTTAATCTTAAAAAAATTTTCAAAAATGATATTAGAAAAGTCAATCCAAATTTATTTAGAATATCAGAGGGACTTACTCTTTAATATCTTTGATGTTTCCTTAGGACTGCAAAGAGATTGCCCATTCTTGGGGTCTGCTTGTTAAGAATTCCTGAAATATTGTTTTTGTTTTTTTTTGGCATATACTAATTGTATCCTATATAATAAAGGGGTGATATGCAAATTGACCCTAACAGCAGAATGATTGGGAATGACTGGTCACTATGACACACACTGACCACCAGGGGACAGATGCTCAATGCAGAGCTGCCCCTGGTGGTCAGTGCACTCGCACAGGGGGAGCTCTGCTCAGCCACAAGCCAGGCTGATGGCTGCCAGCACAGTGGTGGTGGTGGGAGCCTCTCCTGCCTCCTCAGTAGCGCTAAGGATGTCAGACTGCAGCTTAGGCCTGCTCCCCTCTGGAAAGTGGAAATCCTGCGAGGGCTCCTGGGCTGCCAGAGGGATGTCTGACTGCCAGCTTAGGCCTGATCACCTGGGGAGTGGGTCTAAGCCACCAGGACATCCCTTGAAGGGTCCCAGACTGTGAGAGGGCACAGGTTGGGCTGAGGGACCCTCCTGAGTGCACAAATTTTTGTGCATCAGGCCTGTAGTATAAATAATAATAGGTCTTATTTTTGTAATAATTAAAATCTTTAGTAATTATGTTCAAGTGGAGATGAAGCATATACTAGTATCCACAATTTAGAAAAACAAACAAACTGAGGCTCTGAGACATTGAAGTGATCTGTACAATCCCAGATATCACATCAAACATAGATGTATTTCCATTTCACCACACTGACAATAGTGTGGTATATGTCAGAAACTTCCCATCTTTTCCTATCCATGCAGGCCAAATGCACTTAATAATGTGGCAGAAAGAGCACAGGGTATCAGGAGGCTTCTGTTTTTTGTTTTTTTGTTTTTTTTTAATATATTTCATTGATTTTTCACAAAGAGGAAGAGAGAAGGATAGAGAGTTAGAAACATCAATGCGAGAGAAACATCAATCAGCTGCCTCCTGCACATGCCCCACTGGGGATGTGCTCGCAACCAAGGCACATGCCCTTGACTGGACTCAAACCTGGGACCCTTGCGTCCACAGGCTGACTGTCTATCCACTGAGCCAAACCAGTTAGGGCAGGAGGCTTCTGTTTTTAGGATAAGGTCTGCTAATTGCTCTGTCACCTTGGGAAACCATTTATGTCAGTTGGTAATTGCAAAATAGATTTACAAGTATAAAGTCAGAAAATACATTTCCCATTAACTCCTTTAAATTATTGGAAGATAAAATCCAGCTGATGAAAGGATGAATAAAGAATGCAAGAACAAAGATGTTTTAGTCTAAACAAAAAGCAATGAGTAATGAAACTAGTAAAGCACAGTTTGTCAAAAAATTTCATTAATATAATTATATACTTAATGCAAATTTTTGAAAAACTCTTGAAATATATACCCCAATAATGTTAATCTATTATTATATCAATGATGATAACATATCTAAAATCCCAGATTATATCAATGAGAGATGAAGTATTTGGGAAGTTGATGATGAAAGTGAAAACATGATATTATTTGTATCTTAAATGTTGGCATTGATAATATAATCCTGAGATATATACATATAAAACTAATGAAAGCATAATATTAAAATTAACCATTTCTTTGGGACGCCTAAGCCACACCAACCAGCCAATCAGAGTGAGTGTATGCAAATTAACCCAGCCAACATGGAGGCTGCCACTCACGAACCTGAGTAAACAGGCAGTGTTCCTTGTAGCAGGAGTGAAAATGTTTGTGGGCCGCCTGGGTTCTCTCTGCTCCAGGGAACATCATATTTGCAGCAAATGTTTCAATCCTAGGAGCTGAAGCAAACAGCAGGCCGGGCCTGACTTCTAATTAAACATTGTTTCATTATAGAAGCCAGAGCTGAAGCAGAGAGGAGGTTTCGTTACTAGGCCCTGGCTTAAAGGAACAGTGTATCAATTATAGAAAATAAACAAACCCCAGAAACCTGCTTTCAGCCAGCCTTGCTGGGACATTGGGTCAATGGGAGCTGTGGGCAGATTGAAATTCTGAAAACAGCCATCAGCCCATCACCCATGCTGGCCACACCCCAATGGGGTGAGGGACGTTACTGGGGGGCTTGGCCAACCTGCAAACAGCCATCAGTCCCTCACCCAGGCTGGCCAGGTACCCCAGTAGAGACCCAAAACTTGAAGGGACTGTGGGCAGCCTGAAAATGGCCCTCAGCCCATCACCCAGGCTGGCCACACCCCAGAGGGGTGAGGATCTACACTGGGGGTCTTGGACAGCCTGCAAACAGCCATCAGCCCCTCACCCAGGCTGACCAGGCACACCAGCAGGTGGATAAACCCAGAGGGGTCCTAGACTGTGAGAGGGCACAGGTCGGGCTGATGGACCTCCCGAGTGCACAAATTTTTGTGCACCGGTCCCCTAGTATGTATGTGTATGTATATATATATATAAAGGGGGAAAGCCCACATACACATCAATCAGCTTTGTAAATGTAAAGCAGGCTTATTTGCAGGAGTTAGATGCTATTCATCAGAAATTTGGAAGGTGACTTATGTTTAGAATGATTTGTGAACTTTAAAGTGAAAAAACTAAGTGAACATTTGAACGTATCACATAGTAGATTTTACAGTAGAAAGAAGTAATTATTGAGGAGATGTGCACTTGGTTATTCTGTTTCATTGAAGTCATATTAATGTGATCTTTTCACATAATATCTCATGGACCCAGGCCTAAAATACTCATAAACAATTTTCTTACATAATTAAATAAAATTTCCCTGGACCTCAGAATTTCACACTTAAAGAGAAGGTCCTTTTTAACAGGGCCCCTCCCTACTTTGCAAATCATATATTATTCCCTGAAACCAGAGTAACTTCTTCTGAAGCGAAGGCTACATGTGGTCATTATAACAACTCTGTAATTATTTCTGATGGTCACTTGTTGAGGCCCTGAACAAAGTGACTAATGGGAGTGTGTGCACACATATTCCTGTTAAGAGAAAATATGTAAATTAGATAAGTGTCTAATTACGTGGAATAGTACATTTAAATACCAGTATTTAATTAATCATCTTACAGCTCCTTTATTTTAAATGACCAGCCCACAGAGAGGACTGTACATGATTTTTAGGGTTCTGATATAAAACACCCCCTTTCCTATCTCTTAGATCTATACCAAATCTTCTCCAGTATTCAAAGTAGTATGGTTCCTCTTCTCACTAAATTGTACTCTAAAAAGGAAACGAGGTAGGTGTACTAATAAGGCAGTACCAGAATTAACGTGTCCTAATTGTAAATAAGTAGTTTTTGCCACATTCTAAAATCATATACCTCAAAATTTTCATTGCTGAACCTTATTCCTTTCAGGCTATTTATGTCACTACTACCATGGATGATATAAATATTATCAGAATCAATATGTAAAGAATGAAAAATGGTTGATGGTAATTTGGTTTCTCTGTTATATTACTTTGCTTAAATGGTATTGCTATTGAACCTATTTCATACTTATAGTTTGTTAGATAAGTTCTACTTCATTTCTTCTGCTAAACTCCCATTTTAATTTCAGAATAACAGAATGTTACCTACCAGATTCAAGACACAAAGGGAACTTCTTGAGCATGCTTTTGACCGAGTTCTTGACGTGATATCGGAAAGAAGAAGGGCACGCATTCTGCATGTCTGTAATGATCAGCCACCTGATAGCATTCTTACAGCTGCTCTTGAACTGATTAATGCAGTCAAGATGATACTAAATATTCTGGAAAGGTAATTACTAATGTCTGACCTACAAAGCTTTCAGATTGTTGCATTTTTCCCTCTTTCTCTCTCTTCAGAAAAGTTATGTGTGGATTGGATTTTATTTCCTCAGTATCTTTCAAAGACAAATATTTCTATTGATGCTCTGAATATCTCCCTAGGGTGAACAACGTAATTACATAACCCCCTTTAAAGAGACTAATATTGATCATCTAACTTTTTACAGAAAAGAATCATTTTACAGATATAGTATATATTTTACAAAAGATTCACTTTGCCCTTCCTTAATAGATTAGATTCTGCTGCTACACTAGAAATAACACTTGTTTTTCTACAGTCTGAGGAATACACAAGTTACACCAGTGTTCTGAATTACCACTGGGGACTCTTTACAGCAAGAAATAATTATTTTCTTCATACATTAATTACATTACATATCTTTAGTTAAAAAGAGTTAGTCTTGTGTTTTAAAACTCTGTGTTACCAATAGAAGGCTATAGAAATCAAAGTTTGTAACAATATTTAGGTAACACATTGATTTTGTTTTGATAATAGCCTTTTTGTAACATTAATATTTCAATTTCATAAATGTTTTCATCAAAGACTATAGTCAATTCTATATGCCACACACAAATGAAGCATTAGATGAATATTTATTCCTTCTAACCCAATGACAGATTAGGCAGTGAGAGAGGGAAGCATGCTTTAATTTACCTTTTTTAAAAAGCATGCTTTTATGATCAAGTAGAAAAGTATGATAGAGAGAAGTCATCATAATTTTACCTTTTTGTTACCTGCTTTCTTACTAATTCTATATACTGGGCATAGTTACAGGAAATTGTCCTAGGTATCTTTCCAAATAAGTTTATATGTTTAATTATAAAAAGTAATTTGGATCATTGACCATATTCTTATGTGCTTTACAAATAGACCTCCAGAAGATGGCACTTTCACATAAACACCAGGGATTGTAAATCTTAGGAGTTGGGAGGGGGGTATAAATTATTTTTTCTTGCTAATTTCTAAAAATTAAACTTAACTTCCCTTGTGTGATTAAATATTGTTTCAGTACTGTAAAGCTTGTTAATTTATTTTACAAATGACATTCTGAAAATTGTTCTTCATTTTTGGAATATAATAGAATAGATGAATTGGGTGATCATTTTTCAATAAAGCCATGTAGATTTTATCACCTCATTAAAATTACTGCTTATGATTATAGATTTTCCAAGCTGCAGAACCTTGAGAGCTATGCTAAATTTAAAATAAATAAATAAATAAAGACAACATTTTCAATTGGCTATAGTGTCCTAAGTAAAATACATGTTTTTCAATTGTGGCAAATAAAATAAATTACCAGATATAACAAATGTTTATTTTTCAAGGGATAGATAATCTACTTATAGATAACATGTGATAATTTTTCTTCCTATTTTTGTTCTTTTTTTCTAATTGTTTGTACAGTAAGACAGCCAATATAAAGAAAATTAAAAAATAAAGTTACCTAAATTGCTTTTCACTTTTTATGGTAATTTGAAAACAGGAATAACTTATTAATTGTGCACCTACCATCCTACCAATTTATTGAGGCCATACATATATTATATTGATCAACTTTCATATAAGTTTTCTGTTGTTTTTATATATCTTTGTAGTGTCTAGAAATCAGGTACCCTTGATACTTTTTTTAAATTATAGAAAGAGCTACAAATTGTCAATTTACTATTGTTTCTTAAGATATAAAGCTGTGATGTTCAATGAAAATGAGAGTGATAGAATCTCTTGTCATCGTTCCCTGGCAGGCCTCAAGTTGATTCCATGTCAGAATTTTCGAGTCTGAAAAATCACCTCATAAAACATATCAGATTACTGAAACATTTCTCTGAAAGGGTAAGGCATGGTTTTGTTGTGCTATTCTCCATACATTCTCATATGCATTTACCCATCAATTCTGTAAATTTTTCTTCAATAATTCCTAAGCAACCTGTATCTTCTTTATCATTTTCTGTTACAATACTAAATTCAAGTCAATATTTGTCATATATAAATACCTAATAATTTTGTCTACTCAAATCTATTATTAACTTGCTCAGAATTTGCCGTTGTTACCACATTTTTTAAAAAGTATTTTATTGATTTTTCCACAGACAGGAAGGGAGAGAGATAGAAAGTTAGAAACATCTGGCCTAACTGGTTTGACTCAGTGGATAGAGAGAGCACTGGCCCGCGGACTCAAGGGTCCCACTTTGGATTCTGGTCAAGGGCATGTACCTTGGTTGCGGGCACATACCCAGTAGGGAGTGTGCAGGAGGCAGCTGATCAATATTTCTCTCTCATTAATGTTTCTAAATCTCTATCCTTTTCTCTTCCTCTCTGTAAAAAATCAATAAAATATATTTTTTACTCTTTCTTTTTTTTATTTTTTATTTTTTTATTTTTTTATTATTTTTAATTTTTTAAAAATTATTATTACATAAAGCTTTACAAAGATTAGTACATATATCTCTTTTTCCCCCTGCCCTTCCCCCCGCCTCCCCTAACCCCCAGTGTTTTGTGTTCATTGGTTATGCTTAATTTTAAAAATAAAGTTAGAAACATCGATGAGAGAGAAACATTGATCAGCTGCCTCCTGCACACCTCCTACTGGGGATGTGCCCACAACTAAGGTACATGCCCTTGGCCAGAATCGAACCTGGGGCCCTTCAGTCTGCAGACTGACGCTCTATCCACTGAGCCAAATCTGTTAGGGCTGTTGCTGCATTTTTCTAAAATAAGCATTGAGCTGATAAGAAACCTTCAAATGCTCACCATTACCCAGTAAACATAGCCTAAACTTGTTAAACTATCATTCACACCTCTCCTTAGTTCATAAAAATCTACTATATTACTATTCTGTTTTATGTTTCCCTGTACTACAGTTAAGAGGTTTTACTCATTCATTCTTAGGTGTTTCATGTACAATTCCATTTGTCCTTGTAAAAAAATTTGTTTGTTGTTGAAAATATTTACAGAAGTCCGATTTTCTCCCCATTGACCCTCTCCTCCTCTTTCCCGCCCCTTCCCCAGGCCTTCGCTGCAATATTGTCTATGTCCATGGGTTATGTGTATAAGTTATTTGGTTGTTCTCCATTTTTATCATACTATTTTCTTCACCTAGAATTTACTATAATGACTTCTTTTTTATCCAATTAACATATGCCATTTAAGGACTGGTTAGTACATTGTTTATTTGTTCATACATTCATCAATCAAAACAGTTGCCTCCTTTTGTAGTTACTATTTTCAAGAATTTAGCATATGATGCTTTGTATAAATTTATTAATTCCATAATCATTTCTTGGGAGATGTGTACTTTCAGGTCCTCCAACCACTTTTTAATCAGGTTGTTTGATATTGAGTTTTATAAGTTTTTTAATATATTTTGAAACTAAACCTTTGTTAGAGCTACTCTTTTCAAATATCGTCTCCCATCTGAATGGCTGCCTCTTTGTTTTGTTGTCAAGTTTTTTTTTTTCTTTTCTGTGCAGAAACTTTTTAGTTTGATATAGTCACATTCATTTATATTTGCCTTTAGTTCCCCTAGCCTTGGGGTTAAGTTCACAAAATGTTCTTTATGACCTAGGTCCATAAGTTTGGTACCTATATTGTCTTCTATGAAACTTATTGTTTTGGGTCTTATGTTTAGGTATTTGATCAAGTTTGAATTAATTTTTATAGATGGGGACAAATTATAATCCAGTTTCATTTGTTTGCATGTAGCTTTCCAGTTTTCCTAGCATCATGTATTGAAGAGACGACCTTCCTTCTATTGCATATTTCTGGCTCCTTTGTAGAAAATTATTTGTCCATATACATGTGGTTTTATAGTTGGGTTCTCTATTCTATTCCATAGATGTGTGTTTCTGTTTCTCTGCCAAAACCATACTGTTTTGATTATCATAGCTATTTAGTATAATTTGAAGTGAGGCAGCAAGATACTTCCAGCTTCATTCTTTTTTTCTTAGGATTGCTTTGGCTATTCAGGGTCATTTATGGTTCCATACAAATCTGATGATTTTTCATTCTATTTTTTTAATGAAATGGGATTTTGAATGAAATGGGCATTGCATTAAATCTATATATTGCTTTTGGTAATATGGCCATTTTAACTTTGTTTATTCTTCCAACAAACTTAACTGTATCTTTATTATTTCTAATAGGTTTTGGTGGAGCACAGGTCAATCTTCCATTTTGTTGTGTCTTTTTAAAACTCTTTTAATAATGCTTTGTTATTTTCAATATATATTTCTTTTCTTGTTCTTTGTTAATTTATTCCTAGATATTTTATTCTTTTGGTTGAAATTTCAAAAGAAATTATTCTTTTTGTCTTTCTGAACTTTTGCTGTTAGTATATGAGAAAGCAATGGATTTTTGCATCTTGATTTTGTATACTGCAACTTAACTGTATTTTTATTGTTTCTAATAGTTTTTTGGAGGAGTCTTTATGGTTTCCTATATACAGAATCATGTCATCTGCAAAAAGTGAGAGATTTACTTCTTCCTTTCCTATTTGGATGCCTTTCCTTTCTTTCTCTTGCATTATTGCCCAGGGTAGGACTACCAGGATTATGCTAAATAAGAGTGGTAAAAGCAGACATACTTGTCCTGTTCCTGATCTTCAAGGGAAAGCTTTCAGTTTTCCACATTGAGTATATTAGCTGAGGTATTATCATATATGACCTTTATTATGTTGAGGCTATTTATATTCCTATTTTATTGAGTGTTTTAATAATAAATGAATGTATTTTATTAAATGCTTTTTCTGGATCTGTTGATATTATCATGTAATAATTATTTCTTTTGTTAATATGGTGTATTGTATTAATTGACTTTCTTATGTTGAACCGTTCTTGTGCCCCTAGAATGAACCCCACTTTGACCATGATGTATTATTTTTTTAATGTATTGTTGAATTTGATTTGCTAGTAATTTTTTTAGGATTTTTGCCTCTGTATTCATCAGAGATATTGGACTGTAGTTTTTGATTTTGAGGTCATCCTTGCAAGGTTTTGATATCAGGGTTATATTGGCCTCATGGAATGTGTTAGAAAGTATTGCTCCTTCTTTAATTTTTTGAAACAGTTTGAGAAGTATAGGTTTTAAATCTTTATGTGTGGATAGGTTTCAAATCTTCACTGAATGTTTGGTAGAATTCACTGATGAAGCCATCTGGTCCTGGATTTTATTTCTGGGAAGGTTTTTATGGTTGTTTCAACTTCTTCACTGCTGATTACTCTATTTAGATTTTCCAATTCTTCATGATTTCATCTAGGAAGGTTATATAATTCTAGGAACTTATACATATCTTCTAGATTATTAATGTGGTCATATAGGCTTTCATAATATTCTAGTATGATTCATTGTATATATGTGATGTCTAAGGTAACTTCTCTCTCATTTCTGATTTTGTTTATATGGGCTTATTATCTTTTTTTCCTTAGTGAGTCTAGTAGGATTTTGACAATTTTATTAATCATTTAAAAAGACAGCTGTTTGTTATATCAATTTTTTGTACAGTCATTTTGCTCTCTATTTCATTCAATTCTGCTCTGTTTTTTATTTTTTATTTTTTTTGTCTGCTGACTTTGGTTGCTTTTGTTCTTTTTCTAGTTTTTTTTCCTATTTTTTATTGATTAAGTTATTACACATCAATAATATACCCACATTTATCCCATCCCCCCCACTCATGCCCTCACCCCCTGTTGTCTATGTCCATTGGTTATGCCTATATGCTTGCATATAAGTCCTTTTGTTGATCTCTCCCCCTTACCCCAACCATCCCCTACCTTCCCACTGAGGTTTGATGGTCTGATTGATGGTTCTCTGTCTCTGGATATGTTTTTGTTTATCAGTATACTAGGGGCCCAGTGCACAAAAATTTGTGCACTCGGGGAGTGGGGGTCCCTCAGCCCGGCCTCTGCCCTCTTGCAGTCTAGGACACCTTGGGGGGGGATGTCCACCTGCTGGCATGCCTGGCCAGCCTGGGTGAGGGGCTGAGGGCCATTTTCAGGCTGCCCACAGTCCCTTCAGGGTTCACGCACAGGGTTCATGCACTGGGAGGTGGGAAGGTTGGTGAGTGCAGGCCTGGACGTTTCCCACCGGAGGACCCATGATCGTACACGCCTGGTGGGTCCCCACCACTGAGGGGACACACCTGGCGCAGAGCTGGGTGATGAGCCAGGGGTGGACGCTGGTGCAGGATACCTCGGTGGGGCCCTGCTGCTGAGGAAACACACCCGGGGTGGAGCCGGGCAGCAGACTGGCTTCGGATTCTCCGCATTGTGCAGCAGACGCTCCCACACGCTCTGTGGAGGCCCCTGGGGGACGGATGAAGGTAGCAGACCCTGGCAGTGGCCCTAGGATCGCTGCTCCTGCAAGCCCCATGGAGGACCCACTCTCCCACATGCCTGGTGGAGGCCCCAGGGTCGCGGAGCCAGGCAGTGGACCCGGGACGGGCACTCTTGGATGCCCGAGGAAGCCCCAGGCCGGACCCTTCCCCACTGAGCTGACACACCTGGCACAGCTATGCCAGCCGCGGAGGCTCCCAGTGCAGAGCTTCCCTGCCAGCCTCCGTCTTGGCTGGGTTAATTTGCATACAGCTGCTCTGATTGGCTGGTGGGTGTGGTTTAGGTGTCTCGGGTAATGGTCAATTTGCATATTACTCTTTTATTATATTAGATGTTGTTCATTATGTTCCAAAAATTAGTGCATTCATGTGATATTTATCTTTCTCTGACTGGCTTATTTCACTTAGCATAATGCTTTCCAGTTCCATCCATGCTGATGAAAATGGTAAAAACTCTTTCTTTTTTGCTGCTGTGTACTATTCCATTGTATAGATGTACCAGTTTTTTAATCCACTCATCTATTGATGGGCACTTAGGCTGTTTCCAAATATTAGCTATGGTGAATTGGGGTGATATGAACATAGGGGTGCATGTATCCTTTCTAAATGGTGTTTCTATTTTCTTGGGATATATTCCTAGAAGGGGGATCACTGGTTCCAATGGGAGTTCCATTTTTAGTTTTTTGAGGAAACTCCATACTGTTATATGTAGTGACTGCACCAGTCTGCATTCCCACCAGCAGTGCATGAGGGTTCCTTTATCTCCACATCCTCTTCAGCACTTGTCTTTTGTTGATTTGTTGATGATAGCCATTTTGACAGATGTGAGATGGTACCACATTGTCATTTTGACTTGCATCTCTCCGATGATTAGTGACTTTGAACACGTTTTCATATGTCTTTTGGCCTCTCTTCTGTCTTCTTTCAAAAAGTATCTATTTAGGTCTGTTGCCCATTTTTTTATTGAGTTGTATATTTTCTTTTTGTTAAGTTGTATGAGTTCTCTGTAAATGTTGGAAATTAAACCCTTATTGGTGATAACATTGGCAAATATGTTCTCCCATGCGATGGGCTTTCTTGTTGTTTTGTTGATGGTGTCCTCTGCTTTGCAAAAGCTTTTCATTTTGATGTAGTCCCATTTATTTATTTTCTCTTTAGTTTCCATTGCCCTAGGAGCAGTATCAGTGAAGAAATTACTTCGGCATATGTCTGAGATTTTGCTGCCTGTGGATTCCTCTAGTATTTTTATGGTTTCCCATCTTATGTTTAAGTCCTTTATCCATTTTGAGTTTATTTTTGTGTACCGTGTAAGTTGGTGGTCTAGTTTTATTTTTTTGCATGTAACTGTCCAATTTTCCCAACATCATTTATTGAAGAAGCTGTCTTGACTCCCATATGTGTTCATGAATCCTTTGTCGAATATTAATTGAGCATAGAGGTTTGAGTCGATTTCTGGGTTTTCTATTCTGTTCCATTGATCTACATATCAATTGATTTGAATATGTGATTTTTATCTCTAAATTTGTTTAAGTGATGTATCACATTTATTGATTTGTGAATATTGTACCATCCTTGCATCCCCAGGATAAATCTTATTTGGTCATGGTGTATGACCTTTCTGATGTACTGCTAGATCAGATTTGCTAGAATTTTGTTGAGGATTTTGGCATCTATGTTCTTGAGGGATATTGGCCTGCAATTTTCTTTCATTGTGTTGTCTTTATCTGGTTTTGGTATTAGAGTGATGCTGGATTCATAGAATGAGCTTGGAAGTGTTCCTTCCTCTTGAATTTTTTGGAATAGTCTAAGGAAGATAGGTTTTAGTTCTTCCTTGAATGGTTGATAAAATTCCCCTGTGAAGCTGTCTGGCCCCAAGCTTTTGTTTGCTGGAAGCTTTTTGATGACTGCTTCAATTTCTTCCATACTTATCAGCCTATTGAGATTTTTAGATTCTTCCTGATTGAGTTTTGGAAGGTTGTATTTTTCTAGGAATATGTTTATTTGCTCCAGGTTCTCTAGTTTATTAGAATAGAGTTGTCCATCATATTTTTAAACAATTCTTTGTATTTCTGTGGGGTCTGCTGTTAATTTGATTCTTTCATTTTGCATTTTGTTTATTTGTGTCCTCTCTCTTTGCTTCTTGGTGAGCCTGGCTAAAGTTTCATTAATCTTGTTTATCCTTTCAAAGACCCAGCTCTTGGTTGCATTGATTTTCTGTGTTTTTTTGTTTTGTTTTGTTTTGTTTTGGTCTGTATGTCATTCATTTATGCTCTGATATTTATTATCTCCTTCCTTCTGGATACCATAGACTTCTCATTGCTCTCTTTCTAATTCTTTGAGTTGTAGAGTTAGATGATTCATCACCATTTTTTCTTGATTTTTGAAGTAGAGCTGTAGAACATAAACTTTCCTCTCAGGACTACTTTCATTGTGTCCCATAGATTTTGGATTATTGTGTTTACATTATCATTAGTTTCCAGGATGTTTTTAATTTCTTCTTTGATCTCTTTGACAACCCAATCATTGTTTAATAGCATGCTTATCAGCTTCCAAGTGTTTGAATTTTGTGATTGTTTGTATTGTAGTTTATTTCTTATATTATGCCATTGTGGTCTAAGAAACTGCTTGATATGATTTCAATTTCATTGAACTTGGGAAGTCTTTGCTTGTGACCCAATATGTGGTCTATTTTTGAGAATGTCCCATGTGCACCTGAGAGCAATGCATATTCTGTGGTTTTGGGGTGAAATGTTCTGAAGATGTCAATTAAGTCCATCTGATCTAGTGAGTCATTTAGGATTGCTGTTTCTTTGCTGATTTTTTGTCTAGAGGATTTATTCAGTGATGTCAGTGGGGTATTAAAGTCCCCTGCTATAATTGTTT
>PVJC01033527.1:0-19314 GCA_004026665.1 Murina feae | reverse complement strand
TCCCACTCACGGGTCCTGGGTCCTGCGCTGTCCCGCCCTGCAGCCGCTCTGTGCACTCGGGAGGTCCCTCAGCCCGGCCTGTGCCCTCTCACAGTCTGGGACCCCTCGGGGGATGCCCACCTGCTGGCGTGCCTGACCAGCCTGGGTGAGGGGCTTTAAGGCTGCCCACAGCTCCCATTGCCCAACGTCCCAGCAAGGCTGGCTGGACGCAGGTTTCCTATAATTGATGCTGTTCCTTTAAGGCGGCCTTTTACTAACGAAGCCTCCTGTCTGCCTCACCTCCCGGCTTCTATAATGAAACAATTGTTACAGTTAATTGTTGCAAATGTGCGTTTTTGCTTCAGGCCAAAGGCTAAGGAGCCAGCGAGCAGGTAGTTTCGCTCTCACTCCTGCTGCAACGGACGCTGCCTAAACGTTTACTCAGGTCCGTGAGTGGCGGCCGCCATGTTGGCTGGGCTAATTTGCATACAGCTGTTCTGATTGGCTGTGGGCGTCCCAGAGAAACAGTTAATTTTACTATTCCGCTTTTATTAGTTTAGATACTATGCACGAATTTGTGCACGGGTGGGGTCCCTCTTGGTGGCCTGCAGGGATTGGGCGGAAATCCACAGTCCAACGCTGCCTGCAGCTCCTACCTGCCGCTCCTACTCATTCCGGCCCCACTGTGCCTGCCATGGGCTTGTACCCAATCAGTCCCTGATGGAAAGAGTCTTGTACTGCTGCAGCAGCACTCGCCAGCTATGAGCCCTATGTCTGGCACCCACCCAAGAGGAGTGGCCTGCGGGATGGCTAAAACGAGCTCTTTGACATCCCCCGCGGGGTCCCGGATTGCGAGAGGGTGCAGGCCAGGCTGAGGGTCCCCAGTGGTGCACTGTCAGGCCGGGGAGGGACCACGGGCGTCTCTGGCCCATCTTGCTCGGTCCCTGAGCGACCAGACCCCAGCAGCAAGCTAACCTCCTGGTGGGACCATATGCCCCCTTGTGGTTAGTGTGCATCATAGCGACTGGTTGACTGATCAACAGTCTGCCCCCTGGTGGTCAGTGCACATCATAGCGAGTGGTTGAATAGCCTTAGCATACCATTAGCATATTAAGCTTTGATTGGTTCTGCTGTTTGGTCTATTTGCATGTTACCCTTTTAATATATACTAGGGACTTGGTGTACGAAGTTCATGTACTGGGGAAGGTTCCTCAGCCCAGCCTGTCCCCTCTCACATATTGGGAGCCCTCAGGGGGTGTCCTACTGACGGCTTAGGCCCGCTCCCTGATTCCATTAGGGAACGGGCCTAAGCCCCAGTCTGGCCTCCCTTTGTGGGCGGCAACCAGGCTAATTAGAGGAAGCCACCAGCCCCATCACCCCGCTGCTGCAGCCACTGCCAGTCCACAGCCACCAAGGTGTTTACATCAACACGGACTCCAGTCCCTTCACCATGAAGAAATGACAACTTTCTTTAGACATTTTCAAGATGTGTCTTTCATAGGATATGACATTTCTTTCTTTCTTTTTTATCCTCACCTGAGGATATGTTTCCATTGATTTTTAGAGAATGTGGAAGAGAAGGGAAAACAGAGAGAAACATCAAAGTGAGAGGAACACTTTGATTGGTTGCCTCCTTCATATGCCCTGACCTGGGCCCCATCCAGGGAGGAGCCTGCAACCTAGGCACATGCCATTGGTCAGAATTGAACCCAGACCCTGCAGTCAGCAGGCTGAGGCATTATGCACTGAGCCAAACTGGCTAGGGCAGGATATGACATTTCTTAGCCCTCCAGCAGTGCACCTTTATTTTTTTTCTCCAGGAGTGTGGTGGAAAAACCCTAGATCGCCTTTAAGGATTCTTATTACCCAAGTTATTAAGAATATTACCAGTGGCATACAGGGAGCTTATGAGCGTTAAGAAAAGGTGTTTCCTCTGTAGTTCACTCCCATCACCGGCTCCACCCCTGCCCAAGTCTGTAACCTCTGGATGAGGCTTCAGGCCCGGGCAGCGGACCCTCAAGCCCCTCCAATCTCCAGCTTCACAGAGCCCAGGCCTCTGAGATCACCAGCTCTGATCCTGCCGCTGCCATTGCCGGCTCTGCCCTTGCCCCACTGGCAGCCTCTGGCCAAGGCTGCAAGCCTGGACAGGGGACCCCCAGACCCCTTTTTGCCAGCTCCACAGGTGCCCAGACCTCTGTGATCGCAGGGTCCATCTCCGCCTCTCTGATTGCTGGCTCTGCGGATCCCAGGCCCCTGTGATCTCCGGACTTGCCCCTGCCCAGGCATGAGGCCTCTGGCCCAGGCCTTAGGCCTTGGGTAGGGCACCCTCATACCCCTCCGATCACCAGCTCTACCCCTGCCCCCTCCAATTACCGACTCCACCTTTCCCATGCCTGAGGCCTCTAGCGAAGGCCTCTGGCTTGGGAAGTGGACCCTCAGCCCCCTCTGATTTCCTGTTCCTCCCCTCCGGCCCCCCACCTTCCCCACCACCTGCTTGGCTAAGAGGCCTGACCACTTCAGTGGCAGGGCTGAGCCAGACTAGGCACCACCATCTTGTGGCCATGGGGGTGGCCATCTTGTGGCTATGGGCGCCGCCATTTTGTGGCCATGGGGGTGGCTATCTTTGTCACAAAGTGATGCCTAATTTGCATATTACTCTTTTATTAGACAGGATGTGGGTATGGGTGCCTAAATCTTGTGTCCATGGGTGCAGTCATGTTGTGGCTATGGGTGCCACCATCTTGTGGCCACGAGGGGCGGCCATCTTTGTCACAGAGTGATACCTAATTTGCATATTACTCTTTTATTAGATAGGACTAGAGTCCTGGTGCACAAAAATTTGTGTATTTGGGGTCCCTCAGCCTGGCCTGTGCCCTCTCGCAGTCTGGAACCCCTCAGGGGTTGTCCACCTCCTGCTTTAGGCCCACTGCCCAGTCAGACATCACTTTGGCAGCCCAGGAGCCCTTGGGGGATGTCCACTTGCCAGTGGGGAGCAGGCCTAAGCTGCAGTCGAACACCATTAGTGCTGCTGAGGAGGCGGGTGAGGCTCCTGCCACCACCACTGTGCTGGCAGCCATCAGCCTGGCTTGTGGCTGAGAAGAGCTCCCCCGTGGGAGTGCACTGACCACCAGGGGGCAGCTCCTGCATTGAGCGTCTGCCTCTGATGGTCAGTGTGTATCATAGTGACCAGTCATTCTCAGTCATTCTGCTATTAGGGTCAGTTTGTATATTACCCTTTTATTATATAGGACTAGGGGCCTGGTGAACAAAAATTTATGCACTTGGGGGGAGGGGAAGTGTCCCTTAGCCTGGCCTGTGCCCTCTCGCAGTCTGGGACCCCTAGGGGAATGTCCACCTGTTGGTGTGCCTGGCCAGCCTGGGTGAGGGACTGAGGGCTGTTTGCAGGCTGCCCACAGTCCCTTCAGGGTACGAGTCCCTACTGGGGTGCTTGGCCAGCCTGGTTGTGTGGCTAAGGGCTGTTTGCAGGCTGGCCACAGCTCCCATTGACCCAAGGTCTCAGCGAGTCTGACTGGAAGCAGGTTTCTGGGGTTTCTTTATCTTCTATAATTGAAACTTCATTGCTTTGAGCAAAGGCCACAGCTAGCCTAGGCAGGCAATGAAACCTCCTGTTTGCTTCAGCTCCGTGGCTTCTATAATTGAAGATTTTGTTGCCTTGAGCGGAGGCCCAGCTGGCATAGGCAGGCAGTTTCCTCCATCGCTGGTGCAATGGAAGCCTCCTGTTTGCTCTGGCTCCATGGCTGCTGGCTGCCATCTTGGCTGGGTTAATTTGCATTCCGTTGCTCTGATTGGCTGGTGGGTGTGGCTTGGGTGTAAAGGAGTTAGGGTTAATTTGCATATTACTCTTTTATTAGATTAGATAGATTATATAGGATTGAGGCCTAGTGCATGGGTGGGGGCTGACTGATTTGATCTGAAGGGTGTCCCGGATCAGGGTGGGGGTCCCCACTGCGGTGCCTGGCCCACCTGGGTGAGGGGCTGAGGGCTGTTTTCAGACTGCCCACAGCCCTTTTAGGGTGGTGGAGTCCTGCTGGGGTGCCTGGCCATCTGGGGTGAGGGGCTGATGGCTGTTTTCAGGCTGGCCACGCCCCCCGGCAACCCAAGCTCCCATTCTCTCCTTTTTTTCTTTTTTTTTTCCTTGGATTTATTTATCTTCTATAATTGAAACTTTGTAGCCTTGAGCAAAGCCCAGGTCTGGTCAACCTAGGCTCCCATCCCCTCCTTGAGCGGAAGCCACAGCCACTGGAAGCAGTTATCTGGATTTATTTATCTTCTATAATTTAAACTTTGTAGGCTTGAGCAGAGTCCAGGGTCGCCAGAGCAGGCGGGAAGCTTGGCTTCCTCCAGCAATCCAGGCAACCCAAGCCTCTTGCTCGCTCTAGCTCTGTGGCCACTGTCATCTTAGTTGGGTTAATTTGTATACTCGCTATTGATTGGCTTGTGGGCATGGGTTGAGTATAGTGGAGGGATTTCCAATTTGCATGTTTCTCTGTTATTATATAGGAAGACTAGAGGCTCAGTGCACAAATTCATTGTGCATGTGTGGGGTCCAGCCAGCCCGCCCACCCTGATCTTATTGGTCCGGGCCAGCCAGGGGGAGAGGACACAAGAGGTTGGCCACCAGCCCCTCCCCCTGGTCAAACTTCAAGTTGAACTCCCCATGGAGGAGACAATTTGTATATTAGCCTTTTATTATATAGGATAGATTTTATATGCTTTTGTGTTTCTTAATTGACTTTTCTTTCTTTGAATAAATCACTCTATATAACAAAGGTAACTGAGTATTCAGTGTTGGCTGAGTATTTATCCAATACTTTCTTTTAATGGTCTATTTATTATTTTACCTTTCTGTTTCTCATCTGTAACTTTAAATTTGGGGACTGGGGTAGGGAGGAGTACACTGAATTGAAGGCAGGAGTTGAGAATCTCACTGAGCCTACTGAGTTGCTGAATGTTTTAAAGGAGATTGTTTGACTTCTTTAGACTTTCTAAGAGTCCCTCTGGCTCTAAAGTTGCATGAATATATGCTATGCCTTTATGAATAAACTGGTAGACAAAATGTAGGTATTCAATACCGTTCATAGATTTTATATTTTAAACAAAGGCCTACTTAGTTGGAAACCTACCCAACTAGTCTCAAATCTGCAGGGGTAGGATGTAGATAACTGATGAGCTCTGGTCTCTCAGAAAGAGGCAGTTTTTGCATGATTCCAGGGGCTGTGCTATTTGGCACCAGAAAACTATTGCCCAAGCTTGCAATTTATCAAGGGAAACCAGAAAACTGGATATTTATGTGAAATCTTATGGTTTCTGAATTTTGGCAAGTAACGCAACTAAAAAAAAAAAAATACTTTGCATGCCAAAGAAAATACATGTATGAGCCAGATTCATTCTGCCCGTTGACTGTTTATGACCGTTAAGGAAAAATTCTTGGCCCTCTCCTCATAAATATAGAAAGTTTTACTACTGACCATGAAATGTGTTTTAAAGCTACACAGTCTGAATTTCATGGTAATTGTAATTTTAGTATTTAATTCCTAAGACTTACTTTAGAAAAACCAAGACGATATGTATATTTTTAAATTTATAATCAGCCTAGCTACTTTTTATTTTAAAAGTTACTCTTACAATCAGAAGCTATAATTCTAATTCTTCATTATAAAAATTGCAAACATTTCAGAAATATACAAAGTAGGAAATGAAGGTCTTCGCTAACTCCTCCCCTAGATCACTACTGGTTTTGTGTTACACATTTGTGTACTTTCGAAACATATCATACCATATCTTTGCTCTTTAGTTTTGTTCAGAGCTTAAAACCACATATTATTCATCGCTTTTAGGAGTGTGTGGATGGTCATGATGTTACCTGATATGTTATAACTTCATTTCTTTTTTGTTACCCTAAAATTTGTGTAATGAAAACCACACTTTTGAGTTTTATATGTTTTAGTAGTACACCAGTGCATAAGGCGTTTTATGACATGTGGCCTTATAAAACAGTTTTAGGTCATTCCTCCCAGGATTTTAGGTACCCAAGCTCCTAATGTCATCAAGGATACTTTAGCACGATGGTGAGGGCATAATTCCTGAATAACATCACTACAAAGCCTTTCCCTCCATAAAGGACAAAGGCATGTATACATCATTGCTTTGGATATAATATAACTCATGTAATTTAAACATATTTCAAAGTGTTTTAAGAAATACAAAATGTAACATTGAATGTAAAATGTTTTAGATGAATGGGGCATAAAATGGAATGCAAAATGTAGGCATGTTCTTTTATTTTTTTAATCTTTATTGTTCATATTATTATAGTTGTTCCTCTTTTTCCCCCCCCATAGCTCCCCTCCTCCCAGTTCCCACTTGATCCACTGCCCTTATCCCCGCCCCCATCCTCATCCATAGGTGTACGATTTTTATCCAGTCTCTTCCCATACCCCCAACACCCCTTTCCCCCTGAGAATTGTCTCCCTTTCTATGCCCCTGACTCTATTCTATTCACCAGTTTATTCTGTTCATCAGATTTTTTATTCACTTGATTTTTAGATTCACTTGTTGATAGATATGTATTTGTTCATAATTTTTATCTTTACTTTTTCTTCTTCTTCCTCTTTTCAAAGGCTACCTTTCAGCATTTCATATAATACTGGTTGAGTGGTGATGAACTCTTTTAGCTTTTTCTTGTCTGTGAAGCTCTTTATCTGACCTTCAATTCTGAATGATAGCTTTGCTGGGTAAAGTAATCTTGGTTGTAGGTTCTTGCTATTCATCACTTTGAATATTTCTTGCCATTCTCTTCTGGCCTGCAAAGTTTCTGTTGAGAAATCAGCTGATAGTCGTATGGGTACCCCCTTGTAGGTAACTGACTGCTTTTCTCTTGCTGCTTATAAAATTCTCTCCTTGTCTTTTGCCCTTGGCATTTTAATTATGATGTGTCTTGGTGTGGTCCTCCTTGGATTCCTTTTGTTTGGGGTTCCCTGCGCTTCCTGGACTTGCAAGTCCATTTCTTTCACCAGGTAGGGGAAGTTTTCTGTCATTATTTCTTCAAATAGGTTTTCAATATCTTGCTCGCTCTCTTCTTCTGGCACCCCTATAATTCTGATGTTGGTATGCTTGAAGTTGTCCCACAGGCTCCTTACACTATCTTCATATTTTTGTATTCTTTTTTCTTTCTGGTTGGGTGTTTTTTGCTTCTTTGTATTTCAAATCTTTGACTTGATTCTTGTGATCCTCTCGTCTGCTGTTGGATCTCTGTATATTATTCTTTATTTCAGTCAGTGTATGCTTAATTTCTAGTTGGTGCTTTTCATATCCTCAAGGGTCTCACTAAGTTTATCGGCGGTTTCTAGAAAATTCTTGAAAAACCTTATAACCGTGATTTTGAACTCTATATCCAGTCATTTGCTTTCTTCTATTTCTGTCATTTGTGATCTGTTTCTTTGTCTCTGCATTTTGGCTGCTTCCCTGCATCTGTGGTGGGAGAACTTCTGTGCTGGAGACACCCTTATGAGGCAAAACTTGCTCCAGTGGGTCTTTGGTGCCCACTGAGTCTGGCCCCTGAGTGTGTCCCTTATGGGTCTGAGGAGTTGCAGACTGGGTGGTCCTGCTCTGAGCACTGGGTATACAGTCTCTTGGAACTCTAAGGAGGTGCTATTTTAGCTTCTGCCTGAGGCTACCAGCCTTTTGTATGCAAAAGCCTCTTTGTGCAGCTTGGGTGGGGCGGGGTCTTGGGGAATCAACAGGGTGTAGCAACCAGCTATGGCTGATTCTCAGCCCTGCCCTAAGAAGCACCGGGTGTCAGTGTCCGTCGGCACCGCAGAGAGAAAGACTCCTGATGCCAGACCAGTCCAGCTTCTCCCCACATGAGTTTGGGTCCCCAGAAACTCGCCCAGAACTAGAATTCAGAGCCATTGGGAGCTTATGACTCCCTCCTGATTGAAAAAGACAACCGTGTCCTCTGTCGCCAGCCCTTCCCGCGAGCCCTTTTCACGCACCTCTGTACCTCTGCACTTTACTTCCACATCTCCTCTGAGTCTCAGTCTCTTTCTAGTTGTAGAATTTCCACTCAGCCAGCCTTCTTGTGGGTCTGGGTGGTGTCCGTTTTTTTCTTTTTGTTGTGGTTTTGAAATGGTTATGCGAGGCAGCAATTCCAGGTGTTTACCTATGCCACCATCTTGGTTTCTCCTCTGTAGGCATGTTCTTAATCGGGAAAATGGGAAGCATGTCTCTCTAAAAGGTCATGTTCACTCTGTAGTTCCCTACAGTCTGCACTTTCGCTGATTGTGTTTCCGTGATAATATTCAACATGCTCCTTTGTCCTTTGTATTTTTCATAAATTGTTGATTACATCTAGAATAGTGATTTTTCAACATGGGGGCTGCTGTTGGCATCTAGTGGGTAGAGGCCAGGTATGCTGCGAAACCAGATACAGTGCACAGGAGGCCTCCACAACAAGCATTATCCAGCCTTGAATGGCACTATTGAGTGCTAAGATTGAGGAACTCTGATCTATAGACTTGTTCAGATTCAAGTTTAATTATTTTTGGTCTAGTTCTCTCTCTTTTTGTGATGTTAGTGGCTAATGATTATTGCCCGGGTCTATTAATTTGTTTTCAAAAGACTGATATTTTAATTTTATTCTTTCCTTCATTTTTTCATTATCTGGAATACCTCTATGAAAATAAACTTTTTTCATCAATTATTTGGTTACTCTGAGTTATAGTTCATATAGTAAAGGCAGTTTAAATACTTGATGTTTTTTTCTTTTTGTACCACTAGTAACATTTTATACTTTATTCTAGGTTGATCTCCTATCAAGAGTTTTTGGCATTTGAATCTGTTTTATGTGCTCCAGATTCCATGTTCATCGTGGCTTTCCAATTGTTTGACAAGAGTGGAAATGGAGAGGTGTCATTTGGTAAGGAAAAGAAAAGATCGTAAGTGATAAGTGAAGTTAGTGAGGCTGGTCCAGTCTTAATTTCTAAATCTAGTAATTGCATATAAATTGCTGATTATTTAGGAGTTAGTCAATAATCGAAGTATTACTTTGCTAAAAGGTTTTACATAAGTAAATGGTTTTATTTTCTATAAGCATTAGACTATTGCAAAAAATAAAGGAACCTAGGAATGTTATTCCTTAGCTCTTTGAGTCATTGACACTCACACGTCTGAAATAGGCAGAGTAAAACTTTCTTGTTCTGAGCCAGCCTGGGCAAAGTCTTCATGAAACAGACTGTAACCAACAGCTTTATCTAAAGGCCTTCTGGCATAGCATTCAGAGCGTCTCTCTCTGTAGTGTCTTTGGAAATTGCTGCCATGGCATTTTAACACCATGAATGGAACTAAAGGAGGAGGTTAAGGCAAGAATAGCCTTCTCTGAACCCCCTTGTAGAATCCTGGTTTTAGGAAACAAGGCGAAGGTAATAAATTGCCATCTGGGTTGGGTGTAGATTCTTTGATAGGCAGATAAATAAGCACATTGTTGATGTCTCACAAACTATAAACTTGTATTTCTGTCATTATGTATTTATTTTTAATGAGACTTATTTGCAAAAATTAGTTTTTCTTTTAGGAAAAGTATCAGCTAGTTTTTCATCTAATAGGCTTTTTAATAAAAATAATGTAGTGTTTTTCAGGACTTTGAGCACTCCATCCTTTCTTTTTTTAAAATTTGGAATTTTTAAATTTGATAACACAACACTTATATAACACTTGCCATCTTAACCATTTTTAAGTATAACGTTCAGTAATGTTGAATATATTCACATTGTTGTGAAATAGATCTCCAGAGCTTTTTCATCTTGTAAAACTGAGCTAGATCCCCATTTATGGTGTGAATTGGCATCAGTATGTAGTAACTGTTGAAAGTTGGGCTTTTCCTGAGCCATGGCACTAAATCTTTATTCACTGTAGAGTTCTAAAACAAATACTTTAATTAGACCCAAAGGAAGGAGCATCACTGCCTGGTAAGACTGGTGAGAATGTACAGGTGTTCAGAAGGACCAATGGTGCCTTTGCTGTGATCTTTGTGGGCACACTTCTAGCTTGGCATTGATTATTTCCTTCTGCCCATTGACCCAGTTGTCTTCTGAATAAGATTTTCCCAAATAAAAATCTATGCAGAACATTTTAGGTTCCTGTGCATATCTTGGAATTCTCCCTGCTTTGGAGCAATCTCTGGCCATTCTGCCTCCTAAAGAATGTTGACTTTCCTCAAAAATACCTAGATTCTGTAGTTTCCTTCAGCATTAACCCTGTACTACTGATAATGCTGCATTTTCTATTTTCAGTAGGTACGCTCATGTCTCACTTCCAAATGTGCAGAAATGCTTGGGAAATACCTTGATACAAATATCTGCATTAATGACAGTATATATCTGTGCTTCTATCACGTGTCCATTGTGTGAAATTTATATTTCCCAAAACAAATTGTGGTTTATCTTGTACCTCCTTATCTTGATATCATGGTTCTTTGTGTATCCTCCATTTGATTGATTTTCCCAATTTCTATTTTGAAAAATTAGTCACTCGAGTCAGTACATCTAACAGACTAACAGTAGAGACTCATGCCATTATTTTATTGATTAATATATTAAAATGAGTGTAGGAAGTAGCTGGTTTACACCACCTTAAAATTTCATTTTATAGAGTTTTAGCATTTTATAGATCTTTTGTTTTTCTTTCAGACTATGATTTATGATTTTAAGAACATATCACTAGGATTAAAAGCAAAACAAATCAGTTTTAGTTTTTATAGCAACTAGTATGAACTGAAGAATATATAAACCCTCCAAAATCCTGCTTTCATTCTTCTCCATAATCTAGAGATGGGAAGATTCTTATGGAATAAGGTAAAGCTGACCCACCTTTCAACATTGTAACTGGGATCTCTGGCCAGCTGAATGATTCTTTTGATAGTGCTCACCTATTTCCTGGGGACTTGGACCATTTCCCCTTCCTGCCTTGCCTCCCTAGTTTTGAGGATCCATTTTTAGATGATGTTCTTAACTCAAATGAAAAGAGTCATAATGAAAAAGAGAACGTTTAATTTTATATTCTTAAGAAAAGAGGAAGGACATCGAAATTGTTAGAAATGCCATTTAACAAGATTTCTAAGGCTGTATTTCAAGACTGTAGAAATTCAGCATAAGAAAACAATTTTTATAGGGTTTTTGGATCTGTGATAAAGGTCAGTTTCCATGTTTGTAGCCACTTAATAAAATGAATAATGCTTATATATTTATAAATATAGTTTAAGTAAAAGCAAATTTTAGATCCATTCTAACTTGAAATTCTTTTCACCAAATGGCCTTGTGTTTTCTCATTTGAAGCTTGTTTAAAGAATGGTTTTATGTTGTACACATCTGGAGAGAAAGGTGGGAGAGAATATTGGATGAAAGGTATAATGGAGTAGGGAAAGACTGGTATGCTAGGGGTAGCTCTCATAGACTATATGATGATGTTATCTGTGTACTTGTATATATTGTTCTCATCTATGCTTTTGTTTTTTTAGATATGCTTTTTTTCACATCAAATTATATCTTGTGTGCATCTTTCAAGTATTATATAAGTAGTAATACTGAATAACGTTTTCTTGAGTTTGGGCAAGTTTTTTGTTTGTTTGTTTGTTTTTCACTGTTAGAGATGCCTTTACTCTGGGGGAGAGGACTTACATTGAGACCTTGGTAATCCATTTCAGAATATGAAAACTCAGGAGAGGGTTCTAGAGTTTTTACAAGAGGGAATAAATCATTAGATAATTGTTTCCTCTTTGATGTCCCTTTAATACAACTTCTAGTGCATGCTGTGGATAATTACTTAATGGCTTGTATATCTGTTACTGCCTGGTGGCATGAGCCTTGTTGAGGCCATTGCATGACTGGTGTGTGCTAGATACAGTACAAATTTGCCTTGGTCTTACTGTTATCCACTAGTGTACTGGATATTCTGCTGGACAGAATTAGCTTGAGGTAACCTAAATAACCAGTTACACTACATTGTATTGTCAATAGCTGATATATTTTTGTCATAAATTAAGAAAATAAAAGTCTTTTGCTTTAACAAAGATATAATCATTAAAATAAAATGACCACCCAAACTCTTCATCTTTAACTAATAAATGAACATAAAACGTGTTATACATTCTAAATTTTCTATTAAAATCTCAACATTGTGTTCCAAAGTATTTGCCTAGGAATAGGAACTCTCCGAAGTGAACTTTTCCAAGAGCACAGCTTCACCCTCTGATTGTAGGATCCTCAGAAAACAGATTCCTTTTGATTTTGTATTGTCTTTGACCATCAATATGTATAGCAAATAAATATGTGTTCCGTTTGTGTCTCTAAAATAGACTCCCCCTAAAGGAAGAATAAATTAGGCATAACCACTGCTATTATCGAAAGGCTCAGGAGATGTAAGTCTACATATGAAAAATGTACCTTCTCTCAGAGGAAACAAACTGTAGACATGGAATAATATGAAATACTAATGCTAATAAATACCCAGTTTAATTGGTAAGAATTAGAGTTTCACTTGGTGTTCAATT
The DNA here is from genome assembly GCA_004026665.1 of Murina feae. Classification (NCBI taxonomy): domain Eukaryota; kingdom Metazoa; phylum Chordata; class Mammalia; order Chiroptera; family Vespertilionidae; genus Murina; species Murina feae. Next base: position 6,770 of record PVJC01033527.1, on the reverse strand, counting down.
TAAATCAGGAAGAATTTTTGAGGCTTGTTTCAGATATTGCAGAGAAGGTCATATTAATAAGGCTATTAGAATGGCTATTAGAGTTGGAGATTTTTAAAAAAAGACATGCTGTTATTAGTTCTTATACCATTTGGTGATAGAGTGTGAAAGCATCTAGTTTCTATAGTAATAGATGCCTTTTAAATTAATCTTTCCTGAGAAATGGACCTTTTCATATTTGACAGCATGACTACTCTGTTGACTGACTGTACAAAGTCCCTCCTAGAGGTAGGTAAAGTGTTAACAGAAACACTTCCTCTCAGAAAAACAGAGGAGGTCACCCAGAAACTGATGATCCGCCTGGGAGTAGAACCTAGAAGGCTGGGACTGAGACTACCTGCTGTATTGATTGGGACTTCCTCTACAAGTTCCTGTTGTTGATCTTTATTTTGCTGTTTGTTTTCTTTTTTGGTCTCTTAGTTGTTTCTTTTCTTTCCCCCATGTTTTCCTTCACTGAAAAAAATCTTTACCTCCTCCAGTCTTGCCATTGTTTTTGTTCAGTGACACACAAGGATATTCATTGTTCATGGTGGAAGTCCTAAAGGCCTCTCTGACTTCACTTTAAGAACTGTGCAGATGAAACTCAGCTTTTGAGGACTTTTTCCCCCCTGACAATAAAAATGTTTGGTCTCAAGCCTGTAAGTTGGAAGCATTGGCTCCTGCTGGGCTGAAATCCTTGGAATCAGGATGTCATTGGGCTGATGGTAGGTGGGCTGTGTCACAGGGCTGATGGCTTGTATACCTACAGGAGGAGTTCTCTGGCCACACCGTTGGTACAGCAGCTCCTTCCAGGCTCATTCATGGAACAGGCATGGCGGCAGTCTTGGAGAAGAGTGCCAGCCCCGTCAGAGGTAATTTTGTACTGCAGAAAGGTGAACAAGACCAGTAGGAAGCTCCCGTAAGGACCAGGGGAGGGATGAGGGTGGATGAGATGGGGAGACCTCTGTTAAGACATATTTACATAATATATATGCTTCAATGTATATTTCACCTAGTCCAATCATCATAAGTGACTGATTCAGCTAAACTGACTAATGTTATACGTCTGTGAACATTTTTACTTAATCGCAGTTCTCGTCATTACCTGCCCTCCTGACAAAAGATCATTGTGCTAGTAGTCTCCTTTGAGCAAAGGGAACATAGTGACAGGCTACTTTTGTATCTGGCCCTAATTCCCTTTTCAAAGGAATTAGAAACCTCTTTCCATAAGCCCATGCCCTGCAGGAAGTGAAAAGGTGGTCTGTTGTTTCCCATATGTCAGAAAATGGATTCCTATTTCTCTTAGCAATGCCAACCTAATATAAAACACTAGATCATGATCTTGCTGCCAGTAAGATGTGACTGTCATATCCTTTCATCCAGGCCAGAACTGTGGCTACTGAATTAGCACTCCAAGAAGTGCTATTTAGAGCTCAAGACCCTTGTTTGCCACTGGAAAGACGGGATTCTCTCTAGGGGGACAACTTGTTATGCAGTGTCAGTTAGGTTCACTGGGTACATTTGAGATTATTGGTGTTCCCTTTCATGTTATACAGAACCTGACAAAAGCTGGTAAAATAAGAACATCAGCTATACAAGTATATGTTCTCCAGTTCTGGAACTTTGTCTGACTTTTTTGATAAGCACATTCTAATAAAAGTAAAGTGGCAGTTAAGTATTGGACTGCAAAATAATAGTGGTACTAATTATTTCTGTTGAGCCTTCTGAATTAGTCTTATACAGTTGGCAGTGTAAATAATAACAGAAGGAAAGTGAGATACCTCAAGAGGTCCCAAAGTAGGTTTGAAATTTTGTTAGTCCTAGTAACTATAGTTGTAGACTGTGACATAGCTAAAATAATCAAAAGCATCTAAGGATAGTTAATAAACTACAGCACATTATAATGGTCATAATGAAACCATATAGAATAAAAGTTATCAAGTGTCCACTTTAGGAGAAATAGAAAAAGTTCAAACAAATACTTATGAAAAGCGATAGTTCAATATTTGGGAGATTACTAAGTAATTTAGACCATCATTTTAATTGTTTTGAAGATGTTCTAATATCTTATTTAGAGGTTGCTAGGAAGTTTATAAAATAGGATTTTAAAGTTTTTATTATAGAGTTTTTTTTCTAAATGTAGATTATACATTGTAATTTTGGCTTATAAATTCCCTTTTTGTGATAGTAGAAAACAGTTTTCATAATTAATTTTTTTGTAGTTTGAAAGCTTCTGAATTTTTTACTTTATTTGATATAGTTTCACACTTGAGATTCTGCTATCTTCTGATCACATAAAGGGAAGTCAGTGTTATTTCACCATTATATAAAATCTGTCTAGATAGTAATATGTACATTTCTTATCAAATAGTTGAGTTTTGGGACTTGTGATCTTTAAAATAAAGATTATCATAAAATAACTTCATTACCTTTAATAAATAATATTACTCAAATATAGGTCGTTATTTAACTTATTCTGTTCTGCTTTCCATTTATTTCTTAAACTATTTTTTAAAAAATATATACATTTTTATTGATTTCAGAGAGGAAGGAAGAGGGGGAGAGAGAGAGAAACATCAGTGATGAGAGAGAATCACTGATTTGCTGCCTCCTGCACGCTCCTTACTGAGGATCAAGCCCGCAATCTGGGAATGTGCCTTTGGTGAGAATCAAACCCGGGACCCTTTGGTTCACAGGTGGACACTCCATTCACTGAGCCAAACCAGCTAGGGCTGCTTTCTATTTATTCATGTTTCCTTAGTTTCATACATTGTTAGACTTAAAAATAAGAATAATTAATTTGGGGATAGAAACTGCCAAATAAATTGGAGAATTATAATCTTTTTCCGATCTATCATAATATTTTTAGCTCTAAATATTTTATTGCAATGCTTATGTTAATTATCTTGTAAACTTTAGCATATTTTATAATGTGAAGTTTCATGTAGATTTAAGGACAATCCTTTGTGTTGGTTAGAAGTCAGGATCCCATGAATTGCTATTGAGTTAACTTTTGTTTTTAGAAACAAAATCCCATAGATTTAATTTTTGTTTATGGAAAGTAAACATGATTTGAAAATTCTTCAATACTGTTGCTACTTAGGCAAGAAATAAATGCTACATTCCATTTGAAGCAAATATGAGAATCCCATCTCCCCAGTGACATCCAATGCCTTCTTCCAAGTTACTTATTGGTGTGACCTATTCAGAGCTGTTATATATTTGAGTCCAGACTGGCAGGATTTCTAGTTCAGGGTGTTTATACTGCATGCCCTCTCCACCCCCACCATAGCAATGCTTTTATCAAGGAAAGTAGGTAAAACTAAAGGGAATCCATTAAACCATTTACAACATTGAGATCTGTATCTTATTTAAAGAATTTGAAGAAATTAGAGAAAATAGCATAGTTGGAGATTATAAAATATTAAACTTGCTAATTTACTAATTCTTTGGTATAATTAATTGATAGCTATTGATGATAAACCCTTTCACTAATATAATTGGCTTGAATTTGAGAATAATTTGTTCTTTAGATGTCATTAAAACAGGCTTCCTGCTTTCTTAACTTTTTAATAATTTTTTTTTGCATGAGCTTTTAAATTAGTCTCTCCAGTCTATGCTTATTAAAGTAACAGTCATTTGTGAACTGACTTTTATAGTAAGGGTAGAAACTGTGTAAGAAAGTGAATGACATGGTTAGTGCATGAAGACACGCTATTAGAGGGTTTTGGTTGTATATTACACAGTGTGACTGGTCTTATCTAAAAGTTAGTATACTGTGTTTAGTCTTTCTTTATGTAAAAGTGAATCACTAATTTCACTTACCTTAAAATATTTTAATAGTTGAGATTAATAATCATGGTTTTTATGAGGATTTTGAAGCTTTGTGTCAAGACCATATTTTTGACAATATCAGAAGCTTTTAATAAGGTGCTTGCTGCTGAGCTAATGATATGCTTTTGGTAGTATTTCTTATACCTATCTTCAATAGACATATTCAGGGTAGTGTGAATGTAATAATCAAGCCTCAATCAAACCATACTTAGTATGACAAATATTGCATTATACTGTAATTTAGGTATTCATGCTTCTGATAAAAGGCTTAATTCGACTCCTTGAAGAACCGGGAAAACACTGTTGATTTTATACTGGAATGCAAAGTAGCAGCCATTTATAGTGCAAGATATAAATCACTTCCTAATTAAAATTATATCAAGAGAAATTAAGAATCTTATGGCCTTATATGTAATGGTACACAATCTTAAGTGTAAAATTATATTTTGTATCAATTCTGTTCCTGTGCATGGATTTCTGGGCACAAAAATCTTTGCAGCTAATCTTAATAGAATCAGATAATATTGACTTTTGAAATTTCTCTTAATTTCTTTCTGTAGGAACATTGCAGTGGACTAAACTACTTATTCTGAACATAATTTATTTATTTTTGTTTTCCCTTTTAAGAAAATGTCAAAGAAATTTTCGGGCAGACTATTATTCATCATCATATCCCTTTTAACTGGGACTGTGAATTTATTCGACTGCATTTTGGGCATAATCGGAAGAAGCATCTTAACTACACAGAATTCACACAGTTTCTCCAGGTGAGCTGAGTTTTCAGAACTGATGTAAATATATCTCATTCCTCCCCTACCTCATTTTCTTTAAGTTTTACTAAGTTTATTATAAAAACTAGCAATCCCCTAGGGTATTTTATCTCCCATTTTTCATTTCCCACTCCCAGAAGCAGCATTTTAAGACTTATAATTGTTTCTTTCAGTACTTATTTCCATAGCTTTAAATAATAAACTTGTGCTGACATTTCTACTTTAAAATCTTTCACTTATAGGTATTTTTTATTGAATTTGAGCTATGGAAGATTAGTGATTACTTCTTTCATCTCTCCCTCTCTACCACAGACTTGAAATTTTCTGTGTCTCCCTACCTCCATCTTATGAGTCTACTTAGATCAATATAATATTTGAATTACTATAATTTTGTAAACACTATGCATGACTAAAATGATTACTTAGAGTTTCTAGTTTTTCTTATTTGTTTCGTTTTCTATGTATTAATGTAATTTAGTCTCAAACTTTGCCTCAGTTATTAAAATCTTATTTTAATATGTTTAAAACATTAGAATACATTAGGTATTCTATCAGTTTCATCTTCTAAAAGCTCTCCAGGAGCTTTCTTTCTTTTTTAAAAAATTGAGGTAAAATTCACTTAACATAAAATTAACCATGTAAAAGTGCACAATTTAGTGGCATTTAGTGCATTCACAGTGTTGTAGAACCACCACCTCTAATTCAAAAACCTTTTCATCACCCCAGAAGAACACCCTGTACCCATTAAGCTGTCACTCCCCATTCCTGTCTCTCCCCAGCCCCTGGCAACCATCAATCTACTTTCTGTCTCTATGGATTTACCTACTCTGAATATTTCCTATACAGTTGACCCTTGGACAACAGGGGTTTGAACTGCACAGGTCCACTTATATATGAATCTTTTTTTAGTAAATATGTACTACTATAAATGCATATTCTCTTCCTTATGATTTTCTTAATGACATATTCTTTTTCTGTAGCTTACTTTATTGTAAGAATACAGTATATAACACATAACAAAATATGTGTTAATTGACTGGTTATGTTATTGGTAAGGCTTCTCATCAACTGTAGTCTATTAGTAGTTGGGAATTTTTGACTGTGGGGGGTTGGTGCCCCTAATCCTATGTTATTCAAGGGTCAACTATAAATAGAATTAATTATATAATATGACTTTTTGTGTCTGGCTTTTTTCTATTTAACAAATGTTTCCAAGGATTATCCATGTTGTAGCAGGTATTAATACTTTTGTTTATGTCACAATATTATTCCATTGTATGGATATACCATATTTTAATCCATTCATTAGTTAATGAACCCTCTGTTGTTTTCACCTTCTGGCTATTGTGAATAGTGCTGCTATGAATATTGGTATACAAGTTTTTGTTTAAATACTTATTTTCAAATCTGTTGCGTATATCTCTAGGAGTGCAATTGCTGGATCATATGGTAATTTTATGTTTAACTTTTTGCTTCGTTGTTGGAAGTTGGACTTTGTTCTTCATGCATAGCTGTCAGCCTGTGCTCTTCCTTCAGCTTCATACTGGGGAATCCATTTACCTTTCTGTTATGTTGAATCTCCATGTGCTGGATTTCATCTCTCCTTTTATTATGGTCTATTTCTTCTTTTTGGTGGAGCACTTCCTGCAAGGGCTTCCCGAGGAAAGTAAGTAATTTTTCGTGAGACTTTTCATATGAAAACCTTTGCTCAATTATTAAACTTAGATTGGCTGGTTGTAGAGCTCAAGTAGGAATTTATTTTTCTCCTAATTTTGAAAACATTCCTCACTTGTTTTCTGACTTCCAGTGTTGCCACTGAAAAGTCCAGTGCCATTCTTATTCTTGATTCTGTTTTGAAATCTTTTTTCCCCCCACTCTGGGAAGTTTTAAAATTTTTTCCCCTTCCTAAAGTATTTTGAAATTTCACAGTGATATTCCTTGATGTGAGTTTATTTTTATTCATTGTAGTGAGCATTCAATGGGCTTTTTAAATTTGAAAATTTATGTACTTCAGTTATAGAAAATATTCTTATTTATTCCCTCCTATTTTCTTCCTTTCTAAAACTAGTAAATATATTAAATGTATGATCCTTTAGTTTTCTTTCTTATTTTCCTTCTGAACCTTCTATTCAGTTTTCAGTTTTTTTT
>PVJC01033526.1:0-19313 GCA_004026665.1 Murina feae | reverse complement strand
GCCACTGACCCCCTGCTGCCTCTTTCCCACTCCCCGATGCCCCGCAAAGGGCCTGGACATCTGCCAAGCAGGCCGCCGACCCCTGCCACCTCTTACCTGCTCCCCGATGCCCCACAAAGGGCCTGGGAAGCCCACCAAGCAGGCCGCCAACCCCCTGCCACCTCTTACCCACTCCCCGGCCCACCACCTTGCTTTCCCACTTCCTGGTGCCCTGGTGCCACTTCCAACTGCCAGCATAGGCAGGCAGTTGCAACAGAACCCTTTGGTTTGGTCTAGTTCCGTGGCTGTTGGCCTCCATCTTGGCTGGGTTAATTTGCATACAGCCACTCTGATTGGCTATTGGCCTCCATCTTGGCTGGGTTAATTTGCATACATCCGCTCTGATTGGCTGGTGGTAACGGTCACATTTGCATGTTTCGCTTTTATTATAGAAGATGATACTGTGACTTATCAATTATGCAAACCAGAAAGTAGAACTCATTCTTTACTGCTCTATGTAAATCTTGCACCAATTCCTATTAAATTCATATTCCAATAGCTTTACTGATATAATCTATACATTTATCTCTGGTTCCAATGTCAATATTCTAGTCCATGCCATTTTGCCTGAACATCTTTACTAGTCTCATAATTGATTTCCCTAATCCCCTCTTGCCGTCTTTTTAATCCATTCTCCACACTGAGGCCAGAGGAATCTTTTCAGAACATAACTCTGATTATAAGAGATATGTGGCCTTCCCCAAGTACTGCAACACACCAATTGCTTCCCATACTCTTAGGTTAAAGTCATACGTGTGACCTAGAAAACTGCATGAATTTGCCCAACTCTGCAGACTCACATTTTGTCATCTTTCATTGTGGTTTCTGAATTCTGGTCTGAAAGGTATTCTGTGCTGTTCTCTTTGCCTGGAATGTTCCACCCTTCTACCTACACTCAGCTTACATCTGTTGGTTTTTTAGTTTTTGCAGAAGTCTTTTCTTATTCTCTCAGGCAAGGTCAGGTGCACCTGCTTCATAGTCTCCTAGCGTTGCCATACATATCCTCCTTTAGTGCACTTGTCCAATTTAAATCTGTGTATAATTATATTATTCATTAATTTTGTCTCGCTTTCTTCCAAATATTGGAAGCATGTTTGTTCTGCTTATCATTTAATCTCTAGTGTCTAGTCCAGAATTTGCACACAGTAGAACTTTAATAAATATTGTAAAATGAAGGGAAAACAAAGTAGGATGAGGAGGAATTTCATAACTCTTAAGAGGACCAGAACTGAGAGAGCCATAGCTCCCTTCTTTGGGGTGCTGGTGGCACCATACCAGACATCTCCATGTTCAAGGACTGAGGGAAAATTGTAATTGTTTCTAGGAAAAAATAGATCAAAATGATAGCACTATCTTTCTTCCCATTGGACAGAATATCCTCAGATGAAACAATCAAGATAATGGACGGAGCATGTAAAGGGGTTAAAAGAAGACTAGTTAGAGGAGAATGAAGGCAGAGAGGATGCACAGAACAAAACCAAGGAAACAGCAGAACATTTCCCACAGGGACTGAGTCTTCTCGCTGCAGATGTTTAATGGGGTGTTCCCTGAGCTTCTCTCTGACCTCATCTCTGCCAGTTGGAGTATCTCCAGGGTTAGTTCCCTGCATTATTGGAGTCATTATGTTTTTGCTTTTGTTTGATTTGGTTTTCATTTTGATAAAAATGTCCTCCTTTTTCTTTTTTTTTAATGGATGATAGTTTTATTTTTTAAATATATTTTTATTGATTTCAGCGAGGAAGAGAGAGATAGAAACATCAATGATGAGAGATAATTATTGATTGGTTGCCTTCTGCATGCCCCCTACTGGGGATCAAATCCGAAACCCAGGCATGTGCCCTTGACCGCAATCGAACCTGGGACACTTCTGTCTGCAGGCAGACGCTCTAGCCACTAAGCTAAACCAGCCAGGGCTGCCCTCCTTTTTATTAAAGGCAGTAGAGATCTGAAAATGCCAAGGAACTCTTTTGTTCTCCTTGGCTGGAGGGATAGATAAAAAACAATAAATTGTCTTGCTGTAAACAAGTCACAGAATTTGCTTCTAGTACAATGACTCTTGGGGAGGGAGGCATATAAATCAGAGAAGCAAAAATTTTCTGAGAACTGAAAGAAACTCAGATGAAGCAGCCAAAAAGCATGTGGTAGTGAGTTACATACTAGTACAAACTCCCACCTCTACCACTTGACTTACTTTGTGACCTGGAATAGGTGACTTAACTTCTATGTGGTTCTAATTCATTATTTGAAAACTGAGCTTATGATACTGTTCGTACTTTAAAGGTTTGTGAGGTTAAAGTGAGATTATGGATAAAAAAAAAACTCAGTAATTGTTAGCTTTTAATAGTGAAAGACTTTAAATATATATATTAAAAGCATAATATGCTAATTAGACTGGATGTCCTTCTGGACATCCTTCCAGATGAAGCCAGGGCTGTGAGGGAGGTCCAGGTCCCAGGTGCTGCTGGCAGCCAGAGGAAGCCCAGGTCCCAGGTGGCAGAGGGAAGTGGGTGCCGGCAGCCTGGGGAAGGAAGGCCTACTCTTGCACGAATTTTGTGCATCGGACCTCTAATGGTGGAAGGTATTGTGGAAGGTATTATTCATTAATGAGATAGAATTGTAATTGAATGTATCCTTTAATGATTTCATGGTTTTCAGGAACAAGGTGAAAAGATAAATATCTATTTCCATCTGTTATTTAAAGCAATAGCCTAAATTGCTTTCCTATGGACTGCCCTTGTCTTTCTGATGAACTTCCATAGCTGATTTCCACACCCTAACCAATAGATAATTTTTGTTCTATAGCATTATTATAGCAATAGATCATAGGGATATTTATCTTATTTTATATGTGATAAATAAAATGGATTCTTTAATTAGGACAAGTCTAAAATAAGATGTTCTGGAAAATACCACTAGTATACATGATGTAAAGAGATGCTCCCTGCTTCCTTCCATCATGATTTTTGGAGTTAAACTCTCTGAATTCCTTGCTATACACTGAATGTTCATATGTTAAAGTCTTATTTTCCAATGTGATGATATTTAGAGGTGGAGTCTGTGGGAAGTAATTAGATTTAGATGATGTCATAAGAATGAAGCCCTTATGATTGGATTAATGCCCTTATAAAAAGGAAGTCAGGTCTCTCTTTCTCTCTCTCTCTCTCTCTCTCTCTCTCTCTCTCTCTCTCTCTCTCTCTCGCTCTCTCTCTCTCCCTCTCTCTCTCTCTCCCCTCCCCCCGCCCCCATTGTGAAAACACAGAAAGGAGGCAGCCATCTGCAAACCAGGAAGACAGCATTTACCAGACACTGACTGTTTGCACCTGGATGTTGGACTTTCTAGCCTCTAAGAGTATAAGAAATAAATGTTTGTTGTTAAGCTACCCAGTCAATGGTATTTTCTTATAGCAAAATACCAGGCTGAGAAAGACACCCCTTTTGCACTTGTTCTGTCCTTCACACACAAAAAGTGACATTGAAAGGTTAATCATACAGAAGTGACTGTACTCTTTGTTTGCTTGGTGTCTTGTTTCAAGGTCCTCAGGTGACCACTTCTAAGTTAAGGTTGTCAATTGGATTATGCAAACCTTTGGAGCCTACCAAAGTGAGCCGTTTAGCCTTCAGCATTAAAAAATAATAATAACCTCCCCAAACAGATGGCCTTTCCTGTCAGCATGCAGCCTTCCAGCTTCAGCTAGATGCAAAGAGTGCCAAAAGGTTAAGCTATCATTGGGGGACACAAAAGTGATTTCTAATATTCCTTTGTGGATCTTCTTACTAGCAGTTACTCCTTTGGCATGGCAAGTCATTGGCATTTTACAAATGGCATTTATCACTAATCCTAGAAGTAGAGGGGCTAGATCCATAGGCAATCTCTGGGTCCCTTGTCCTTCAGAATAGACTTTGAAGATGTATTTTCCTTTGGTAGTTGCTCAGCATGCTCTGAGCATCCTGGCCTTGGACAGTCAAGGACATCTGGCATTAAAATCTGTCTTCTAACTCCCTGCATGGGACTTCCTGGCTGTTCAACTACTCGCCTCCTTCAGCTCCATCTATCCTGGCCATCTGTTTTTCATCCTATGGATGGATGTGGCCAAATAGACAGACTTGCCCAGTTCTCAAGCATCAGAATTCCCTATGTAAGGAAATCCTGAGTGAGGTAGATCCCCAAAATAGTAAAAAATGTTTGTTTGGAAATTTTGAAAAGGTAGTTACAACTACCTAATTGGCCTACAACCAGCAGTCAGGTACTTGGTCACCATGAACATCATCAAAGTTGGGCACAAGGTCAGTATTGGTCAAACAGCTGGACTAAATAGATAAGGAGGTGCTCAGTTTCTCCCAAATGTCTCTTATAAAGTATAGAACTAAGTCTGAGTTGGGAGGAAGACCTGACTTACAAAGATGAGGAATCAGAAACAAACATCAGGAAGGCTAAGGGATCATTACACTGAAAAAAAGGCCAAAAGGAGGGGATTGGTCAAAAGTACCAAGTGCTGCAGGAATGGAGGAATTTTCACAGACGAATAGAGGAAGGCATTCCAAAAGGGCATCACTCCTAGGATTTGGTTCATCCACTTGGCATTACTCTCAGAAGTTTGGGATGTATCCAAGTTCAACAGAAGTTAGGGAGGCTCCATGTTATTTTTTTGGCTGAGCTGTCATCGGTAATTTCCCAGATAAGGCAACTCTTGTTAATTGCTTAAGAGGAAGGACAAGGCATTTAAGTTTGCTCTCTCTCAAGGAGTGTTCCTTTTTACCAGGTCCTTTTTGGAAATTGTCATCCTAACCCAAAAGGACTCATTTAAAGGGTAGCAGAGGGAATTACATCTCTTAGAAGGCTGGTTGGTGTGTGGACCTTTTGTTTTGCTCCAATATGGATTAATTGTGTGACCCCAAGCAAGGCAGATTTCCTTTCTTGGACCAAGTTTCTTCATCGTACTTCCTCCCCTGGTGTTTCCTATTCTTTTCTAATTCAAATCTATTTTTTGTGCAGAGAACCACACATGGTCAGCTGAATGTTGGTCTCTCTGTCAAGACAGTTCTCTCCACACTCAGTGAGTGCAGTCCTAGAAGGTCAATCCTACAAGGTTAGCTTACTCCTGAGTTAAAAAGGTTTTGACTTCCAAGTAACTCCATCTTCAATAACCAGGAAAGAATATTGGGCCTGGAGAGTGCCTAAAAAATCTAGCTGCCTGACAAGCAAACGTAGAGTTTTTATTTTAATTTATCTAACAAGCATCAATAACACAACCTGCTAAGTGGGGGCTCCAAATGACATTTACTTATGTGAAATTATAACTGTCTGAAAGAGGATTACTGAATAGAACCATTTATCTGCCAACTTGTTAATGACCTGAGACTCATGGATCTTCAACCATCTATCCCAAAATGTAAGCTAAGTCAAAAAGCAGCTATTTATCCAGGGGAAACATTGGCAATGATTCTTATTACGGTGATTTGGTGAGATAAAACTCTATTGCCTGGGGATAGCTAGCAGGCAAGCAGTCATTTAGCAAAGTTACAAAACTAATCTTTATTGGATTTGTTACAAAGGAAGAAACCTTTACGCAAGGAGTCAAAATCCATTCTAAGCTATAAGCAAGCTACTGTTCCCCCTTCCAACCTGCTGGGGAAATTCAATACATTCATACTAGTCAGCAAACAGACCAGAACCTCTGAAATCAATTAAATCTAAGATGTGTTATGTTCCTTGTGACTTAGCTCTCAGGGCCTCCTAGGGGAAGGGAATAAAAGAAAATCTAAATGAAAGAAAACTATTTGGTATTCTCAGTGTATATATGTATATGCTGTTTTCTGCTTATTGGTCTCTGTGGATTTCAAGGAACATCACGGGCCAATTATTTCACACTTAGGGTCTGGGCTCCGTAGCAAAGGTAACTGTGGGCTCCCTTTGTACTCAAGAATAAACCCCAAATAGATATGCCTGAGCCTTGGTTGAGAGTGAAGGGTCTCTGAGTCCTGCTCTCCAGAAGAAAGCTGATATACTGTGAACTTTTTTTTATTTCTCTAATTAAGACCATGGCCACAGATCTGTGTCTCTGTTGATTAGTTCAGCCATAGAGAATATGAGTACATACAGACACATGATGTGCATACACAAGCACATGTAGACACACTTTGATAGTTTCAATTGAATTTAATTAGTGGTTCAAGAAATTGATTTTAGAAATGTATTAGGAAGGTTAGTCCAAAAATGTTCAAATTGTTCACGGGTTAGCCTTGTGGATATTATTGGTTGCATCTGTTCTAGGAAAACTCTCCAAAGACAAAAGTCCTTTCTTCACAAGTTGGCTTGAATAGTACCTGCTGTCCTGATTACCTACCTTTGTTTATTTTCAGCATCCTCCCATACGCCCTCTTTCTACACACACACACACACAAGCACACACACGCAAGCACACATAGGCGCACACACCATCCTCTTAACCTCTCTCCTCTCTTCTCTAAACATGTGGTTTCCTTGCTGTTGTAGAAAATACTAACGATTGCCTTTGCCTATTCTTTCTCCCCTCACACATGCTAACATCCACAACCCAAACACTTCTAACTAGAGATGGCTATTTAAGTGCAATTTATTGTCCTTGAAAATATTGAAAGTTCTTTTCTCTAGGGGGTGTGATCTGACATGACTATAATTATGTTTACTCCATGCTTTGTATTTCTTTGCATGCAACTATTTTTCTTCAATAACAGTGGACTTCCATTTCAGAAAGAAAACAAAGACAATACGCACACAATAATGCACAAAGATTGACTTTTGATAAAAACTATCTGTTCAACAATATGAATCAGGAGGAGAAATACACTTGAAAATAATTCTGTTTGCCTTTCCCTTTTCTGATTATAATAAGGCTTAATAGTCAATAGAAAGAAAAACTTCCAAATGAATGGTTTTAGAGGTCACCTGAGCCTTAGAGCCTGAGAGCCTTAGGCAAGAAGAAAGAAGAAGCACCTTCTGCCACACGCATGAACTCAACATGGCAACTAAGCAGAGAAAATGTGACTCACCCTCTTCAGGGCATTGCTTCTAAAGGCTTCTCCAGGCATGGAGTACAGTCCATGTCAAGATTGTGGCTATGGTTATTAAATGGAGTAAATTGACTTTCTGTGGTTACAGAGCATGAACACAATGCTGCTATATCCAGTCACCATGATCCAAGCCAGGGTTATTTTTCATCTTTGGTATCTTAAAAGTTGATGTATATTCTCAATATGGGATAAAAAAATGTCCTAGATAGAATCTTCATTGGTGATTCCAGAAGCACCTCGCTTTAGAAAGGCAGAGGGGTTTTTTCTTCCCACATTTCCCAATCTTTCTCTAAAGTCCTAAAGAGTGAGCATGTGTTTAAGGATTAGTGGTCCTAAATCTCCATCACAGTGAGAAGAGGAATCCTGAAACCTGATCAGCTGTTCAGAAGACACTCTGTCACTTCTCAAAAAAAATCCTTTTAGTTTATGATAGTGTTCATTTTTTAAACATATCCATGAGGGGCAGGGGGAGAAAAACAAAAAGGAGAAAAAAGCAAGAAAGAGAGGGAAAGAAGGGGAAGGGGATGGAAAGACAATGTTTTCAGGATTTCTTTTAAATTATAACTAACACTCCCTTAATCAGTTTGCTAAAGCTACCCTATCCTTTACATATCTTCTTCTTTTCATTAGAATTTTATGTGCCCCTTAAATATTTCCAATGTACAAAGTAGTTTGAAAGGGAGACATAAAATTAAACGAGTAACCTAGGATGATATTTGAATACTGGGATCCTGTTCCCAGCTATGGCAGAGATCCTGAACATGCTAGAAGACACTGAACGCCAGAATTAGGGCAACAGAGAACAAACCCAAGCCTCCAAGATGGTTTACTTAGAACAAGAACATTGAGCACTTAGGCTTAATATAAGAATGCTATGGATCGAGGAAAGACTGTTTAATATTGGCAGACTGAAGACACTGTTGCAATCTGATGATTCTGCTCCCTGGGAGAGTATATTTCAGATTGAAATTGGGAAGTTACTTTTTCAGGGAAAAGACCTTAGAATCACATATGCATTTGCTCCTACTTAGCAGCGAGCACTGAAGTGAAAAGTTAACCCCCCCAACCCCCATCCCAGAGGACTCCGAGTACTTCAAGCAGAGAAGAAAGATGCAAAGTCCCCATCACTTTGTAAACAGCAGGAGAGCCCTTTTCCAGGGTGACAAGTAGCATTTTTGTCACCAATGTGTAAGAAATAAGAATCTACTGAGCAGTGGAACTGAAAGAAGTCATACTCCAACTTGGGGAAATGTATAATATGGACATTTCAATGAAATTGATCAAATAACAACAGTTTTCCTCCCCCAGACTGAGGAGCTCTTCCTCCTACATTATCCAGGTTCATGAATGACACCATAGTTGAGACTTTAGAAGACTGGGAATAATTTTGATGCCCACGTCAATCAGGATACAAAACAGTTCTATTCAGCCAATAAAACACCCTGAAGCTCTCCCTTTGTAGGCACAACCTGCCCACCCTCAAGGCCTAGCAACCACTCATGGATCCTCTATCACTATGATTTTGTCTCATGGAGAATATCATATACATGGAATCATATACAAGGAATCTTTCCACACCCATCTTCCTTCAGTCATCACAATGACTGTCAGATTTATCCAGCAATACTTCATTTTATTGCTGAGTAACATTCCATTGTATGAATGTACATATTTATCCATTTACCACTAAAAAGACATTTAGGTTGCTTATAAGTCTTGCCCATTATGAATGAGCTGATATAATTTTTTGTGTGCAGGCTTTTATGTAAGCATAAGTTTTCAAATATCTAGGATGAATACCTAGGAGTAGGATCCCTGTGCCACATGCTGTGTGTATGTTGAACTGTATAAGAAATTGCCCACTGTTTTCCAAAGTAGCTGCATCATTTTACATCCTGAGCAGCAATGTAAGAGAGTTCTAGTTGCTTGCCAGCACTTGGTAATTTTATTTTAGTCATTCTAATGGGAGTGCATTAGTGTTACATCATGACTTCAATTTGCATTCTCCTAATGTCTACTAATGTTGGGTTTATTTTCATATGTTTACTTGTCATTATAGATACTCTTTGGTAAAGTATCTGTTCACTTTTAATTGGGTTGTTCGTTTTCTTACTGTTAATAGTTGATAATTTTTAAAAACATATCCTGATACAAGTCCTTTGTTAGATATGTGGTTTACAAATAATTTCCTTAGTCTGTAGCTTGTTTTTTTTTATTCTCTTCACAGTGTCTTTCACCAAGCCAAAGTTCAAAGTTTTAATGAAACCTAATTTATCATTTTTTTTCTTTTCAGTTTCTTGCTATTGGTGTCATGTTAAAAGAACTCTGTCTAGCAAATAGTTTCTTATATGTTTTATGATTTCATATTTTACCTTTAGATCTATGACTCATTTTGAGTTAAATTTTGCAAAAGAGGTGAGGATTAGGCAAAATTTTTTCTTTTGTATATGCATGACTAACTATTTCAGTGCAATTTGTTGAAAAGACTATCCTCTCCCCATTAAATTGCATTTCATCTTTGTTAAAAATCAATTGACCATATATGTGTGTGGGGGGGGGTATTTCTGGAGTCTTTATTCCATTTCAGTGATTTATGTGTCTACCCCTATATTTGATTGCTATAGCTTTATAACCAATCTTTAACGTGGGTAGTGAGATTCTTCCTACTTTATTCTTACTTTCCAACATTGTTTTAGCTATTCTACTGTATTTCTCTTCCACATGAGTTTTAAATCAAATGACAGCATGATGGTAGAATAGGAGGTCCCCGGCCATATAAAAATGGCCAACAGGAGTATGACCAAGCACTCAACAGCATTAATAATCAGAGGAATCAAAACCACAATGAGATTATCACCTCAATTAGATAATAGGATAGATACTATCAAAAAGAACAGATGGTGATACATGTTGATGAAGATATGGAGAAAAGGGAACCTTTGCATGTGTTTGTTGGGACATAAATTAGGGCAGGTACTATGGAAAATATTTTGGAAGTTCATCAAAAAATTAAAAATAGAGCTACCATATGTTTCAGAAATTCCACTTCTGAATATATATCCAAAGGAATTGAATTCAGGATCTAAAGAGATACTTGCATTTCCATATTTATTGCAGCATTATTCACAATAGCCAAGACATGTAAGTAGTTAAATGTCCAAGGATGGATGAAGGGATAAAAAAATTCAATATTTATACACAGTGGAATATTATTTATCCTTAAAAAGGAAATCCTGCCATTTGCAACAACGTGAACAAAACTTGAGGACTATGCTAAATGAATCAGACACAGAAAGACAAATATTGCATGATATCATTTATATGAGGAATTTAAAATTATCAAAATCATAGAAGCAGAAAATAGAATGGTCATTGCTGAAGGATTAGGGGAGGAGCAAAAAGGAGGTATTAGTCAAAGGATACTAAGTTTTAGTTATGAAAGATAAATCCTAGAGATCTACTGTACAGACTAGAGTTAACAAGTCTGTATTATATACTTAAAATTTTTCTGAGATTAGATATTATATTAAGTGTTCTTATTACATTTTTTAAAAGATGGGAGAAAACTTTAAAGGTGATAAATGTGTTGATGGCATTGATTATGGTCATGATTCTATAGATGAAACTGATCTCTATGCTTGTCAAGTGGTATATATTAAATATGTATGGCTTTTTACATGTCAATCTTATTCAATAAAATAGTTTATAAAAATGAATAAAATCACCTGTATTTATCTACAAGAAGTGCTACTGATATTTTCCTGTGTTTAGTCTTCCAATCCATAAACACAATGTCTCTCCACGTATTTAGGTTTTATTTATTTTCTCCTATCAGTATTTTGTAGTTTTTAGTTTACAAATTCAATATGGTTTTGGGGAACTATTATAAATAGTAATTTTTTAAAAAAGTTATTTGCCAGTAGTATATAGAAATATGATTGACTTCTTATGTTGACATTGTAACCCACAACCTTGTTAAACTTACATCTTAGTTCTAAAAGTGTGCTTTTCATTTGTTTTGTTTTATAGATTATTTGGATTTTTATACATAGACAATCATGTTATCTGTGAAGAGTAACAGTTTTTGTTATTCCTGTCCAAATTGTATGGGTTTTTATTATTTCTTATTGCACTGACTAGGACTTTCAGTGTGACATTGAAGGAAGGGTGAGAGTAGATATTCTTAATCTTATTTATGAATTTAATAAAGAAAACATCCAGTTTTTACCAGTAACTATGATGTTAGCTATAGGTTTTTAGTTGCTTTTTATCATGTCAAGGTAGTTTCCTTCTATGGCTCATGTGCTGAGAATTTTTTAAATCATGAGTAAATATTAAAAATTTTGTCATGTTTTTTCTATATCAATAGATACTATCATGTGATCTTTCTTGGTTTGTCTACTAATACACTGGATTATATTGTGTGTGTACATTGGAGTAGCTGACACATTTCTGAGGTAGGCAGTGGGATCACTTCATCAACTCGACTGCCTAAGAAGAAACAGCACTATGACGAAGCAGGCTCAGCAAACTCTTGAAAAGTTCTTTTGCTGCAGTCAAATGTGTTTTGTTTCCTTGTCATTCTCTGACAGAAAAATAATTAAAAATGTTATTATCCCCAAAGGACCTGCTCAAATCTTCCCAGTGAATCAGGTAATGAATTATCTCTACCATGTCTTAAAGAAAGACAAAGGGGAAATGGTTCCTTATAGGAAGATGCAAAGGGAAATGGTGAGGACATGATCACATTTGGAAAGGGTGGAAGTTGTTAAGTGCTAAGAAGACATTATGGAATTGAAAATGAAAAGCGTCTGAAATGTCTTCACTCCTCTGGTTGTACTTTGATATAGCCTTCGGTGTAAGCCTGCATCCAACTGGAAAAGTGTGCATCCGTGCTTCCTGTGTGTGCTGTTAATAGCACAGCTATGAATTAGCTGGAATTTTGTATTTTATTCTGGGCTGTGGTTTTGATAGCTGGAAAAGACCAGACCTTAAGAAGAAGCTGAAGTTTTAAACCTGAGCTGGGATAATACTAAACAAGCCTGGAGGTATCTGTCTGTCTCATAACAATCCCTATTTTTCTGAAAACTGTTTGAATGTAGAGGGAAAGGCACTGGCTACATGTGTTGGAGAGACCCCCGGTAGCATAGTGATTAAGAAGAGCACAGTGTCTGTAATCAGACTCCTTAAGTTCAAAACCTGGCTTATCTCCTTTCTACCTGTGACCTTGGCAAATGTCTCATCTGTCTATGCCTTACTTTCTCCTATGTAAAATAGGGGTTATGATAGTAGCTATTTGTAATTACTCTGAGAATTAATGAGATACATGCCCAAAGCACACAGAGTGGACACTCCTTATGTGCTGTTTACCCCCTGTATGGAGACTGATCCAGGGGCGATAGCTCCCCCAAGGCAGACCACTCAAAGTCTACTTAGAATAGTAAATTAGAAAAACATTTCTCAAAAAATTAAGAATAGAGCTACATATGACCCAGCAATCCCTCTTCTGCATATATACCCAGAAACCTCAAAATCATGTATTCACAAAGATATATGTACCCCTATGTTCACTAAAGCATTGTTCATGGTGGCCAAGACATGGAAACAAGCAACATATCCTGCGATAGAGAACTAGATAAAGAAGATGTGATACATAGTCACAATGGAATACTACTCAGCCATAAGAAAGGATGAAATAACGCCCCTTGCAACCGCATGGATGGACCTTGAGAACATTATGCTAAGTGAAGTAAGTCAGTCAAAAAAGCTAAGAACCATTTAATTTCACTCACATGTGGGATATAAAACTGAAACTCATTAACACAAGCAGCAGTATGGTGGTTGCCAGAGGGAAGAGTGTGGGGGGAGAAGGGATCCTAACATATGTTGACAAGAGGAGATTTGACTCTGTGTGGTGGGCACGCGGTGCAATATACAGATCTTGTAACATAGAAACTCACACCTGAAACCTATTTATTCATGTTGACCAATGTCACCCCGATAAATTTAATTTAAAAAGAACAAAAAACGGAGTCATGCACTCTGAATCATGTTCATGGTAGCTTGAGAGAAGGTCACTGAACTTACTCTCCTGAGTTTTTAGTCTTTCCCATCTTACCTGCTAATCCCCCTTTTCCTGTGAAAGGAAGTAAGATGAAAGAGTGTGGGGTGTCTCAATAATGACCAGCACCAATGTCCTAGCTGGTGACCTGAGGCAAGAGAATAGAACAAAAGCAGAAAATAACAGGAATTCAGATACAGATGGTTCATGTTTGACTGTCCCACTAGCCTGCAAGTTGCTGAGAACAGAGAATGTCTGACCTGTTCATTACTGTAGTCCCAGCACGGGGTGCAGTGCCTGAGATAAAGCTAAGGTTCAAAGGAGATTTGTTGGATGAGTAAATAAGTGACCAGATGAATGCCCAGTGCAAAAGATTCCCATGACTGTTCTGGTTCCCAGGAAGAATGTGTTGTATCGTTGTCAATGCTCCTACAGTGTTTTCAGACACATTGGTTCTTTTTGTAATGTTATAGCCTAGCTAGTAGCTCCAAAACTAAGTTGTGAGCTCTTGGATGGCAGGATTTTATGAAATAACCTCATTTTATTCCTACTGTCCCTGTGTCTGGCACATGGCAGGTACTTGATTCAGATTGTTAAAATGGAAGAAAATTGAATTCCCTCCCACAAGGCAAAACCAACCAGCAGAGTCAATTCATGACTTGTCCTGTAGGGAAAAAAAATAGCTTAAAAAAATGGCTGGTTTCCTGAATTGTACACTCGATTTAGTCAAGGTGATTTAGTGTTATAATCTTAGAGTGGAGTTATATGAGCTTTTAACACTTCAAAGAACCTTCAAGTCTATCCGTTCCTGAGAGTTAGCCAGGTGGGTATTATTATGCCCATTTCACATAAGAACTCAGCACGTGGGTGTTAATTTTGCCTGAAATCAGCACTTAGAAAAGAGTGAGCTAGGGTACCACCTGGGTCTCCAGATTCCTTCTGAGTTAAAGACTCTTACTCCCAAATCAGTGATCTCCAAACTGTGGTTGCTGGTTTTTAGAGAGGAGTACCTCCTGATTTCTTGGAAGACTCAAAATTGCTGCATGTGTGTATACAACGGAGTAGGGGCATAGAAAAGAATGACAGAGATATAAATAGGGAGATAAAAGAGTGAGGGGAGTAAGGGGGTTGAAGAGAAGGCCTCTGAGTTTGAGGTGTAGAGAAACAGAATGGCACATAAGGGGGTGTCTCCATTCCCTGCTATAATACTGCCAGTTTCAGAAGGAGTAAGTGGACGCCCAAGATGGACATAAGCCAGAGTCTTAGCTTATGAATCCAAGATCATCCAGGTAGTTAAGTGTTGGAATTGCACTCAGCATTTTTCAATCTATTTAATCAAAAACATGTTTTCTATTGCATTATATTACATTGTTTCTGTGTTTTTAAATTAATTTTGAAGAGAAAGGGGGAGAGAGAAAGAGAGAGAAACATCAATCAGTTGCCTCCCATACGTACCCTGTCTGGGGATTGAACCTGCAACCTTTGGTGTACGAGATGACACTCCAACCAACTGAGCCACACTGGCCAGGACTATAATGCACTGTTAATAGGATACCAGGGCCTCGTGAAAGATAATGCATGCTTAGATTAAAGTAGATCTCAAAAAATGATCTTGCAGATGAATTGCTGTAAGAGACTATGGAAATTATTTTTGATTTATGTGCAAATTAAAAATTTTATGATTAAACAAAAATGGCAAA
This sequence comes from Murina feae, assembly GCA_004026665.1. NCBI lineage: Eukaryota > Metazoa > Chordata > Mammalia > Chiroptera > Vespertilionidae > Murina > Murina feae. The sequence goes on along the minus strand of PVJC01033526.1, from coordinate 4,463 downwards.
TTGAAGAAATCAAATGCTTTTTATTTTATTAAAAAACATAACGGCATCTCACAAATGCATGCTAAAACTATGAATCAGGAGATATGACAATGACCTAGATGACTCACGTCACCTCATTGGTTCTTGAACTTGGCCTGAACATCATGAGCTGATAGAACCACAGTCCCTCCTCCCTCAGAGGATCACACTCCACTTCCTTGGTTTGCTCCACCTTCCTTTCATGGCAGATATGGCAGATTATCACAGAAGAAAAAGTGGTCCATGTATTTTTTAAGATTATTTTTTAGACAAATTCGCTTACAGAAAATTTTTCTTAAAAGTAAACTCATAATTAGAATATGTTGTAAGTGTATATATGTATGCATGCATGTGTGTATATGTATGCATGCATGCAAGTCTATGTATGCATGCATGTGTGTATATGTATGTGTACACAGACACATCCAAACCCTAAAACCTGTGTGTCTATACTCAAGCTGAGATCTAACCTAGAAGATCCCTCCTGTAGATCATTGCCGCCTATACCATCCTCTGATTCAAATACTCACAGTAGATATTGCTGTGCTGGTGACTGACCTCTGGACCCACTCACTTGACCACTGCTATGGAAGTGTTGAGCTAGATTTCTGCATGCAAAGCAGAAATGTCACATCCAAGGCCAGGATGACTAGCGATGTCTTCTTTGGTTGAGGAGGGGGAAAGGAAGAAATATCAGGGTGGATATTGTTCTCATTAACTGAGGTGAAAAGCTCAAAGTGTGAAGGGTAGAAAAGACAAGTGTATTGTTTCAAATATGCTGCATTGAAAGGGTTACCAGTTAACCTTGGTATTGCTAGTACCTAGTGTGGCTTCAGTCCACATGATGGAGGAGTCTTTTTGAGTTCTAATGATGATTTAAGGTCTATTTAATGTATAGATTATTTACCCACTAGACCTCAGGGGCTCCCTCATCACATGCCCTAAAGAGGACCCTCTGGATTTAGAGCATGCTGCTTTAATCATCGGTGTCCCATTAGTTTCAATAGGATTTATATAGCTAGAAGGCCTGCAGATGCTGGAATAAAAAAAGCTCTCAACCTGCTTTTGCCATGTATAATAAATTATCATGAATATGCTCTTCCCCATGGGAATTGAGCCTAGAAGCAAATATGTGCTGCAAAGCCATGCTCCCAGCTTTGGCTCCTAGTTCCTCGCCAATGCTGGCCCCCAATTCATCAGTGCCTGAGAGCCTGTCTAGCTCAAGAACTGCACTGGGTGACTTATAATTAAAACAACTGCAACTCCTTTTTAGAATTTCATTTCAAATATAATTTTTCATTTGCTTCACAAGGATATGGCATGTACAGCAGCTTATCTGTGGGGAAATTAAAGCAAAGCCGAGGGATATGCACCACACTGTGCTTATATTAAAATAATCATTCAGATTTTCCTGGCAACACTTTTTTAATGTGTCAAATCTTTATTACTTCCTTTGGCATTTATGTCTGCATTAATCACATTGAATTCATATGGTATTTATTTCTGGAGGTTGTAAAAATCAACACGAGGGCTTCCCCAAGCTAATCAATTAGTCTAAATCCACTTCTGGGTTCAGACTTGTGGAAGCTATGCTGGCCCAGGAAGTATGCGAGAAAGCAGACTCAAACTTCGTGTTGGCTCAGAAATAGGGATGGAGTTATGGCCACATACTGAGCCACCTGTCACAGGTTTTCCTATTACTTTAGCCACAGAATCAGGCTCCTCTTGGGGCAAACTTTCTGACTCAGGAAGCCCACGCGTCTGCTTCTCCATAGCCCAGAGAGTGGCACTGGGTACGTAGGGGGGGCTATAGCTCTCTCAGCTGTCCTTTTACAGAGTAGGGGAGGTCTACCAGGAGCAATGCAGATAATTGCTGGTTTTACTGGGGTCACCCCTCTAAATTATAGAAATAACATTCTTAGCAAAATGAAGGCTGGAAAGACAACAGCTGCCCGGTGTGGCAGAAAGCATAACCTAGAAGTGAAGACACATGAGTTCTAGTCTCAGATCTATCAGAAATTCTTGAAAGTTTCCTCTCTTGACCTCAGTTTTTATATCTTTAAGATGAGCTCACCTACACGGCATCTGAGGTTCTATTAATACTAAAGCTAATGAGTGACATCACAAAGTGTCTTCAACCCAGGAAGAGACTCATAGCACAGAATTTGGAGGAGATAGTGGCCTAATGTTAAGCTTGAGCAAAAGTGGAAGCAACAATCAGGGCCTGAACTTTATCAATGCCATCTCCACTTCTAGAGTTGAAGTCTATAACGTTGACACTATTGATGTAGGAGTGAGGAATCTGGGATTTCTGTGGGTTTCGCACATTAAAGGAGAAAGACAAATGACCCAGAAACTCAACTCAGTGGGGCTGGGCCAATCTGCATTTTAACACATCAGTCCAACGTCTGGTGTGGAAATTTTATTCACTCCTAGCGCCAAGAGATAGAGCTGAATTTACTCACATTTATCCTCAAAGTTATAGGACAGAATGAACTTGAGGGACCAAAATGATTTTTGCAAAACTGAAATTGGCAGGTTTTGCCTTCCCCACCCCCAGCTTCCTTTTTGTGCATCATTTTCTCCATGGGAGTTCCCCAACTATCTCTTTTAGGCACTCAGCATTCTGTTCCTTCTTTTTGCCCTCCCACAGCCTCCATCTACACGGTCTGCTCTCAATCGGCATCTCCTGACAGTAATTTTTACCTTATTGTGAATTTGCACAACCACTTCCTTTCTTAAATGGGGTGGAAGGAGACAATCTGAATTTTGAGAAAACAGGTATATACACAGAGAGTTCTATTTGTCACCCAAATCTATTACTTTCTGCATATCCTTCATATTAACAGAGACCCAGCTGAAGATGTGACTGCTGAGAGTAAATATTAGGTAGACCAGCTCCCCTTACTGACAGCTGTGTTCAGGTTATTATATCAGGGTCAATGGAATGTGATGGGAACCCATGTGTGTAACTTACAGGATGTGTCCTTAAAGGGAAGAGGTGCACCCCTATCCACCCCTATGGTCATGGAGGTGGGAATGACTGAGCAACAGGACACAGGAGCTTGGATCTCTGAACCCAAAAAACAAAACCATCAAGTTGGCATTGGACTGCCCACTCAGGAACTGATATGTCACAGAGAAAGATCATTTAAGCCACTGTGTTTAGCCTTAATTACACATAGTTAAACCTATATTGTAACTAAAACCCAGGGCACAACATTTACTATGGTAAAAATGGCAATGTCCTCTCAGTTAGAAAACACAGCTCTGAATTCCAAATCCATCCACCATTGACCATCTGGGTGACTGGAGACAATTTACTTCCCCTCTCTGAAACATAATTTTCCTCAGGTCCCTTTCTGTCAAATAAAAACAAGAATTCCTAACTCATCGTCTTCTCATGAAAAATAAATGAAATGTTTATGAAAATGCTTTTGTACAATGTGAGGCACTTGAAATCCTAGGGTGGTGGATAGCAGTGCTCAAGGCTCTTTGGATTATGAGGCACAGGGACCCACTCACACTCACTTAATGAGGGGTTTACTTTAAGAACACAATGGGAGAGAACATAGACATCCAAGAAAAGACATGGAGTGTTGCTGAACTTTCAGGAAGGTTGAAACTAGAAAGTCAGAACTATATGCCATATTCAGTGTCCCCCAGGACCACATGATCTCTCCCACACAGCTTTCTCAATACCATAATAGTCTGTGAACTTTCAACTTAACTACCCACCACCATCTGACTATAGTCTTCTAGTCTTAATTCAGATTCCTCAGAGAAAATCTGATTGGTTGATGCCATCGGCTGGCTTTAGGTTAGGTGTACATTTTGATTCAATCAGTGATGGCCATGAATGCAAGGGATGAAGAGCTAACCTCTTCAGGAGCTGTGGTCAATTAACTTCTTTAGAAGGATAGTGGGTGGGGCGGTCAATATCCCTCTAGCACACAATGAAGATAATGATAAAAATGATGCTTACTATTCAAGGCCAGAATCTAAACTAATAAAAGCGAAATATTAAAATTAACTGTTTCTCCGAGACAGGGTAAGCCATGCCCACCAGCCAATCAGAGCGGCTGTATGCAAATTAGCCCAGCCAACATGGAGGCTGCCACTCCCGGACCTGAGTAAAGGGCAGTTTCCATTGCGGCAGGAGCGAAAGTGAAGCTGCGGCCTCTCCACTTAAACTGGCTCTAGCGAAACACAGATTTGAAACATTATAACTATCATAGAATCCTCAGGAGCTGAAGGAAAGAGCAGCCTGGGCCTAACCAGTAAAAGTAACAATTGTTTCATTATAGACGCTGCGAGGTGAGGCAGAGGAGGCTTCGTTAGTTAGAAGGCCGCCTTAAAGGAACAGTGTATCAATTATAGAAGATAACCCCAGGCCTTAAAGGAACAGCATCAATTATAGGAGAGAAACCGCAGAACCTGTGTCC
>PVJC01033525.1:0-19332 GCA_004026665.1 Murina feae | reverse complement strand
CAGTCTCACTAATATTGACATTGTTTACCAAGCCCCTGTTGTTGACCAACTAAAGTAAATGCTATCTTTTCCTGAAAACAGTAGAATTCTTGCCATGTTCCTGCCCAAGAGCAAGTGCTTACACCTAAGTCTTTTACAGTACATGTAGAGCATGGAGGCCATTTCATTTTTATGTATGTTATACATCAGCCAATGTTTTGTGCTAGAGAAAGGCAAGAAAAAAAAGACCACACTTTTTTGTGCATTCCTCCCTACGCACCATTTACATTAATTGTCAAAGAAATAACTGCAAGATTGAAGATTCATTGTACTGCACTGTGAGTTTCAGAGATAAGATGTGTTTTGAGCTAAAAAATATTCTTCGTATTTATTATACAAACCTAGCTCCAGGAGGAAAGCCAGCCCTAGACCTTGAGAGGAAGTTTATAGAGTTATTGACATGATAATGATTCTATCCCGACTTGCTTAGCATTCAGATTAGATTAAAATGACCTTAATCAGTCAACAAATACCTATTAAGTGTTTACAGGAGAGTGCACTGCCCATGACTCTGTGCACTGGAAGTTGACATATGTCACAGAAGTCTCTTCTCTGTCATCAAGACTTTGACAGGGTGGAGAATCAACTCATAACATAACACACACATTTCCAGACCTCCCTGAAGAGCATGCATGTGTCCGGAAGACATACAAACAGCCCTGGGATTTATTCTGAAGAACCCCAGAATTCCCTGGCTGACTACATGTCCAGTGTGCTTAACAAATTGCACAGGAGGCTTTCTCTAAATGTCTCAGTTCTAACTCCTCATGGGAGGCCAGAGGCCACAATCCTTCTGAAGGTTCTGGGTGCCAGAATCAGCATACAACAAAGCCAGTCATGGGCATAATGAATGAAGTAAGCAAAGATGATCTAACCCTAACCTTCTCCTTAGGAAATAAACTAAATCTTTCCATGAAGAGCTAATGATCTATGCTAGTATGTTCATTTTAATTGTGACTGTCCATGGAGAAACTGTGGTATTTCTGGTATAATTTATGGAAGTATAAAATAATAATAAATGCAGACACATATTTGGAGTCAGAGAAACCTGGGTTAGATTCAATTCCTGTACTTTATATTTGTGGGATCTTAGGCAAGATGCCTAAATTGTTTTGAGTCTTTCTTTTTCTATAAAATGGGAAATATTAGTATTAATCTATCTCATTTAAGACAATTGCTGCAATAACTGGAACAAACCAACCCAGTTAGTAAGTGAGAGATCGGGGACTCAATTTCACTTCTGAAGTCAGTACTCTTCACCAATGGATAACTAGGTTCAGAACATCCCATCACCTCCACATCATACCCACAGACTTTGTGGACTCTGATTATTACAATATGTTGAGAGGCTGGTGGCAACTCTTCGTAGGGAAAATAGAAATTCCCAAGAAGTTAGCTGATGGTTCAATATTAGTGTGGGCTAACCTACTGGCTCAAGGCCCAAAGAAGACAGCATGGTACTAAGAAATTCTTCCACTCCTTCATGATCTCATTTGTGCATTTTGATCAAAACATCTCTATATATAAAAGCCAAGTGCCAGGAACACCAGAACAACCAGAATGACTGGAACAACCAGAACAAACTGTTGCTTTGACATGCATTGTGGACCCAATTGGCCCCTCCCACCCTGATTGGGTGAGGGGCCTGCCGGCCAACCATCCTTGGCCCCTCCCCCGAGCCAGCCCTGCTTCTGGTCAGCCCTCCACCAATTGGGGTGGGGCCTGCTGGCGGACCTCCCTAGAGCCCTCCTACCCCTGGCTGGCCTGGCCTCAGTTGGACCAATCAGGGCAGGCCAGCTGGACCCCACCCCTGCATGAATTCATGTACCATGCCTCTAGTTTTTTATGAAGGCTGTGGAAATAAGGTTTACATAAACTATGGTTGAGTTAGGTTTGTAACTGTATGCTGCATTCATTTAACATAAAATCAGATTTGAATCAAAACAATATTAAAGGTCCTTGATATTCTTTAAAAGATCATTTTTTCAAACTATTTAGCCTGAGGGATTATTTCCACATAAATTTTGCTTGGCATTTGAAAAAGTTATTTCTTCTTGATAAATAGGTCTGTAGTCTTTTCTATATCAATAACCTGAGCTCAAATGTAGGAAGGAAAAGCAAGGATGATTAAGAAAGGCCAGAGGGATAACTTGAGGGTAAAGAAAAAATAGAATAACCAACTTTCCTTTATCTGAAATAAGTCTTTATTTTTTAAGTAAAACTTATTCTATACTATTTTCCATTATTGCTTTAAATTCCTGAACCTATCTATCCAGTGTGAAAAGTTTTTTATTTCAAACAAATGCCTTTTGTCAATATCAGAATAGGTATTGTATATTTGTGTTACTATTTTAGAATTTTCAATGTCATAATAATTAAAATTTTCAACTTTTCTTTGTAAAAAAAAAATGAATCATTTATTTATTTATTTCTACATCAAACTAGAGAGAAGGGCCCATTATTGTTATGTTTTCCTTGGTTTCCTTTCTGAGTGGTTAAGCATCTGCATTCAGATTTGTGTTTCCCGCATACCTTTACTTACATTCAGCAGCCTCTCTCATTTGTGAGGTGAGCACAGAGGACAGCTGCTCAGTGGGAGTCAGGGGGTCAGGAAATGGCTGATGGCATTGTCTGTATGACACTATTTCAGTTTTCTGAGAAGAGGCTCCAGAAATTTTCATTAGATTCTCAAAGGCACCTGTGCCCAAAAATAGAGACTGTGGTCTCTATTCCTTCTCACAATTCTTGAGAGCATCGCATCACCTCCAAGGATGTGGAGGCATCTTGAGGGCATCGCTTCACCTGTCTTTCTTCATCTGTGGATGTGGTGAAGGCAGAAGGAAAGCACCATAGGAGTGTTGGCTGTAAGTAGAAAGGGGTATAGTGGTTGAAGTGGTCAGAGCTGTCCCACCTTGGGGGCACCTGCCTTTCTGATCCAGCCTGGGCCTCTCCGGGACATTTCTCCCCTTAGCACTTCAAGTTTTCCATTTGTAATGTGTATGTTTGGGCAGGAAAACACCACCTAGCCCTGATTTCATTTTACTGAATTGAATTAAGCTTAAGGATTAGCTATGTCTTGTGCTGTGTATTTATCAGGTCTCTTGGGATTTACATAAATCCTGCTTCTCTTGCTTATTAAACACGTGAAATTTCCCTTGGGAATCAAGTACTACACAAAGTAATATATTCAATTAAATCTAGCAGCAAAATTCCCCATAGACAAAAAAGCACATTCAGACCCACTAGGGCAATCTTTTCATCTAACACAAGAATTAACCCTATTCATGCTAGATCTCCCTCCCTCTGATTCTTCCATCAACCTAGAGGTGTGGCCATGTCCAGAAAAAACAATGACCTACAAAATAGGGCCAGCCTTTGATCTGTTGAGATTTACATCAAGGGATATTTATATCATGTTATTACTGGTTGTAGTTGATGTTTAACATGATACATCCACCTAACGTTACATATTTAATTGGCTTTGCTCTTGGAGCTTCTTTTCTCCTAAGAGCCCATAGACTTCAAATAAGTCAACTTTAAATTAAATATCCTAATCCTGAGTAAGTGATAAGGAGAACAGAAACAACAAACAAAAGGATATTAAAAGGGAAGGAAGTGTATATAGTCCAAGTGCTTTATCTTATCTCCTGGGCTCTTATTTATTCTGTTTGAGGTCACCACAAATATTTGCTGAGCGCCTTTGGCAGGCTCTGTGCCACATATGAGTATAAGGATGAATAAGACAAGGATCATGCCCTTAACCACTGGGGGACACCAATAATTAAAAACATCAAACTCACAGAAGCAGCGAGAGTAAAGTGGGGGGTGTTGCCAGGACCTGAAGGGCAGAGACAATGAGGGGATGTTGGTCAAAGGGTGCCAACTTCCATGTATAAGATGAATAAGTTCTGGGAATCTAATGTGACTGTAGATAACCATCCTATATAAAAAAAACAACACCTAATATGCAAATTGTCCCCTTGACCAGGAGTTCGACCAGAGGGCGGGGCCGGCGGCTGTAGTGGCAGTGCAAACAGCCAGGGGAAGGGAGAAGCCCAGCCAGCAGCTGGCAGCCACAATTTCATGCACTGGGCCTCTACTAATATATATACTTGAAAGTTGCTATGAGAGTACAGCTTTAATGGCCTCACCATAACAACAGTGTGGTAGTTCTGCAAGGTGATGGGTGTGTTAACTAACCTTATTGTAGTAAACGTTTTGCACTAAATACATACACGTATAAAGTCATCACATTGTACACCTTAAACTTATGTATGCTATATGTCAATTATATCTTAATAAATTTTGGGGGAAACAGGATTTATCCAACTCACCTTCAACCTCAGCTAGTTAATTCTGTTCTGAATAACTCATATTCCCCACCTTTAACAAACCCCGTCCCAGTTGCCAAACATACATACACCTTGGAATCCATGTGCTTATAACTTTAACTTCTAAATATTTCAAGCATTCAGATTTAGTTCCATGACTTACTGCTAACGAGAACGCCCTCATCCCCACTCCACCCAATCACCCCATTTTCACCATCTTCCTCCTGACAACTGTCCAGAGAGCCCTCATCAATTTGCCAGATGGCCAAGAAAAGGTTCTATCCTTAGGCAGTAGCCAATAGACATTTTGAATGTTTAATGGTTGAGGTTGTAGAAAGAAGAAATTAAAACTTTGCTTTAAAATGCATTTGCAGGTTTTCATTCCTATTTAAAATTAAAGCAAATGTTCACAATGCAATAAAAAGAAAATCTAAATGTTCAACAATAGGGGAATAGTCCAATAAATCTTGATACCTGTACATATTAAAACACTGTGTACTTTAAAATTTTTCTACTTAATGTGGAAAAATATACAGTACATGATAAAGTAACTGAAAGAAGCAAATCACAAAACAGGATGTGCCGTATAATTGTGTTACTTTGTAAAGTGTGTATATGAGTAGAAATGGATTGAAATATGTCAAAATATTATGTAATGAGATTACAAGTGATTTATTTCCTTTATACTTGTCTGTATTTTCCAATTTTTCAAGCATACATATGTGTTGCTTTCAAAGTAACTATAAAGGCCAACTTGTTTTTAAAACCAGGAAAAACCTTTTTCTAAAGCCTATTCAAATACCAGTAATCTTTTAAAAAAATTGCTTTTGAATCTCACATTTGACTCTAGGGGAGGGGAAAAGGGAGTGGCTATTGACTGCGGTAGAGAGAGTCAAGTTATAAAATATTTTTCCCTTTTTCTTTGGGCAAAATCCACCAACCTGCAGAGAATTCTCTAGTCATCTCCCAGTGTGTCCCCTTTCCTGTTCCTCCCTTATGTACAAGTGGGAGAGAGTTAGCAACACCTCCATTTGTCCCCAAGGGCCCAATTTCCACCTGTGCCTTCTTAGTCTCAGACCCCACAGGGAACAGCCTCTTTTAGTTCAGAGACAAAGATATGTATCTTCAGGGGGGAGGCGGGGGAATAAAATTAAATAAATATATACAGAAGTCTTTGGAGGTTAACTGTGCCTCTTAGAGGTAAACAGCTATTATGCAAGTGAAAACCTCCCAGGTACTGTGGATTGCTTTTTTTTTTAAATTTATAATTATCTTTTTAAAAAATATTTTTAATGTTGACACTATTGTAGATAATTCCCCATTTACCCTCTCTCCTGCCTTTGCCCACCTCCACTCATCCCCCACCTCCACCTCCCTTGGCCGTCACCACACTATTGTCCATGTCTGTGTCCATGGGTACGCATATATGTTCTTTAGCTAATCCTTTCACAGTCTTTATCCAATCACCCCCTGCCCCCTCCCCTCTGGCACCCATCATTCTGTTCCATGTATCCATGCTTCTGGTTCCATTTTGTTCATTAGTTTACTTTGTTCATTAGATTCCACATATTAGTGAGATTACATGGTATTTGTCTTTTTCTGATGGCTCGCTTTAACTCCAGCTTCCTACTTTACTGAGAGCTGCATTGGCCTCTTAAATTTCAGTGCCTTTCTGTAAATTGAACCATGTGCCTAAAGACTCAGCCCATGGAGGAAAGAATATACATGTGCCTTTGTTTTCCATTGCTCCTAATCTAGAAACTTAAGATTTAAAGATATGTCCCAAAGCAAAATGTGACCAAAGGGTACATGTCATGTGTTTATAAAAAAATAATTCCAGCCATGACCAGTTTGGCTCAGTGGAAAGAGTGTTGGCCTGCGGACTGAAGAGTCCCAGGTTTGATTCCCGTCAAGGGCATGTACCTTGGTTGCAGGCACAGCCCCAGAGGGGGGTGTGCAGGGGGCGGCTGATCGATGTCTCTCTCTCATCAATGTTTCTGACTATCCCTCCCCCTTCCTCTCTGTAAAAAATCAATAAAAACACATTAAAATATATACATATATTTTAAAAAGCATTCCAGCATATGAAAAAATGCTCAAAATCACTAATAATTTGAGAGATGCAAATGAAAATGACAATGAGGCACCATCTCACACCTGTCAGAATGGCTATCATCAACAAACGACAAGTGCTAGCGAAGATGTGGAGCAAAGGGAGCCCTCGTGCACTGCTGGTGGGAATGCAGACTGGTGCAGCCATTATGGAGAACAGTATGGAGTTTCCTCAAAAAATTAAAAATGGAACTCCCATTTGACCCAGTGATCCCACTTCTAGGAATATATCCCAAGAAATCAGATATACCAATCAGAAAGGACATATGCACCCCTATGTTCATAGCAGCATAATTCACCATAGCTAAGATTTGGAAACAGCCTAAGTGCCCATCAATAGATGAATGGATTGAAAAACTGTGTTATATCTACACAATGGGATATTACACTGCTATAAAAAAGAAAGAACTGTTACCACTTGCAAAAGCATGGATGGACCTGGAGAGCATTATGTTAAGCAAAATAGGCCAGTCGGAGAAAGATAAGTATCTCATGATCTCACTCATTTGTGGAACAACATAAACATAAACAAAAGTAGATCCAGAGACATAGAAGCATAGGACAGACCATCAAACTTCAGAGAGAAGGCAAAGGAGGGTGGGACTGGGGGCAGGGAGGGGGGAGGGTAAGAGATCAACCAAAGGATTTGTATGCATGCATATGAGCATAATCAATGGACACAGACAGTAGAGGGGCAAAGGCATGTGCTGGGGGGTGGGAGCAGTTGGGAAGAGGTCAATGGGTGGGAAAGGAGACATATGTAATACTTTCAACAATAAACAATTTAAATTTAAAAAAGAAACAGGCATATATGCTAATTATACCCCAGTTTTTTTGTTGTGAAAAATCAAAGCTCAAAGATTCTAAATAACTTGTGTGATATCATCTGGTAATGGAAACAGACTTCAGACAAAGATTTGTTCTTTTTCTGTTTTAACACAGGCAATTGATAGTATATTAGAGGCCTGGTGCATGAAAATCCATGCACTGAAAGGGGCGGGTCCTCACCCGGTCTACCCCCTCTCACACGGAGTCCTCAGAGACGGGAGGCAATGCTCCATCACACCTCTGCTGATGCCACTGCCAGCAGAGCAAGCCTCGGCTTGCCTGTGCCTCGGGCTGGTCCTGTGTGGCTAGGCAGCTGCCATCCAAGGTTTGCCTGTGCCTCAGGCTGGCCCTAGGCACCTGGGGATCTGAGGGTATGGGGGCGGGGGAACTTTGGAGGTATGCGCGCAGAGTGTTCGGGCAAGCCTGGGTATGGGCCGGGCCTTGCCACACACCTGCCACCCCTGTGGGGCTGAGGGGACTGGGCGCCACCATCTTGTGACTGTGGGTGCTGCCTTCTTTGAGGGTGGGGCAGTCAATTAGCATATTCCCTCCTTATTGGTTGTGGGTGCCACCATCTTTGTGACAGTGTGAGGGTCAATTATCATATTCCCTCTTTATTAGATAGGATGATGGGGTAAAAGCAAATGTCCCATGTCAAATGAAAAAGGGAGATAGAACAATGGAGAAGGCGAACTTAGTACTCTCTTAAATTTGAAGAAGTAGCAATAAACTACCATTTATTTTAAAAAAATAATAATTCCAGCAAAAAAGGCCTGCTTTCCCAGTAGGGCATCTTGGATTGCATGTATGCCCATGACCTAACATCAAGTATAGAAATATTTCTTTGGGGGTCAAGTGTTTTTTATCATATTATTTCAGGATGAATTTCATCCCATTTTTTCACCTCCTACTCTTTCTTTCCTTCTTCTAGGCAGTTAGCCAATGATCAATTTCTGCATTTTCCCTAAAAGCTAGCTATTAAGGATGGATATTTTCCATAAGTATAAGTTTATGTACTCTCTGCTCTAGGACCTTAAGGCCAGTCTCTCTGAAGCTGCCACGTTTTCAGATTCCTTTCCTGTTGCCTTAGGAATCCTTGCTTGAGGTACTCCGAATGAGTGTGGCTTCTTGCAACTAAAAACACCTCCACAGAGGCTGAGAAAAAGACAGAGTACTAAGATCTTTTCCTCGTTTATGTTAGTATGATGATATTTCTAGGGGGGAAATGCCTTACCTTTAAAACTTACCTCACTAGCCAATGAACTGTATGTTAGGAATGGATTTTCTAGGAGAGGGATGTGTTTGCTCTCAGACATCACGTCTCATTCACACAGTGCCTGTCTCTGTCAGGCCAGAAGACAAGTTTGTGGCCACTGTGGAACAAAAAACAAAAACTTCTTCGTCCTCATAAGCACTGTAATCAATTTAACTATACTCTATAAATTATCTTGTTCATGAACCACATGGCCTGCTGAGTAAAACCGTTTACTGATGGCCCATTCATAAACATGATAAATGATAATGTTACTAGCTGCTATTTACCAGTACTTAGTATGTGTCAGGCGCTGTGCATTATTTATGCATTATTGTAATTCTCACAGCAAACCTGGGGGCCATTCTTACTCACTTTTATAAAGAGATCCGCAGCTTAGAGGAATTGTGTGATATGCTGGGGCTACACAGCTGGGAGTAGTCAGGATTTGAACTCAGAAATGTCTATGGGCCACGTTCCTCTTCCCCACCCACATAAAAAATCTAGAGGAACGTTGATGGTGGTTGTGTGGGAAGGCAGGGTCAAAGGTAGAGGAACATGAATGAGCAATTGTCTGGAGAGGTGACTTATCTGGTACAGAGCTAGGGAGGAGCTGAGACACCACTTTTACTTGCTGCTGGCCAATATTTAGTCACAAGATGCCTGGACATCTCATGATGACCAGGCAGAAAAGCAGGAAGTTAGGGACAAAGGGCAGCAGCCCAGTTAGGGCCAGAAGGGCCCTTCAGACCATACTATTCAGATTTCTCAATGGTTTATTAAGATTCATCCCTGTGACTGTCCTTTAACCTAAGATATTCATTTCTCTTCTGACTACAACATCTTTCAGAATGAATGACAGTCCCTGCGCAGGCATCCCTTCTCCAAACTTTCCATTGTGTAGTCAATGCTACATCTAAATTTCTCTTGCCTCTCAGCTGTTTACGTGTGAGAGCCCCCACAGAATATCATAAAATATGGCTAAAAGTGTTTACTCCTCAGGGAAATCATCTTGCATGATTATGCTTTTATGAAAATAGCAAAAATAACATAAGAAGCTTCTTGGTTCTGGGTGGCTAATTAGTAGCCCAGAGTGTTAGTTCTCAGGTAACATTCAAAAATGCTAAATTATTCATGGACAACTTCCCTGGATTCAGAGGCTGAGTGCAAGCCCCATATGACTCTGGGAATGCCCACAACTCGTTCACTATGCATTTGGCTTAATTAACTGAGAAAATGGATTCTACATTTGCTCAGAAAAGCTATTTAGTGAGGCATCAGTTCAGCAAGTAATATTCACAACCCTGAGTAACTGATCTGTCATCCACTGCCCTCCCACAACGACTCCCTCAAACGCACAGGCTGTTCATGCCAGGAGCAAAAGTAAGAGTAAATAACCTACAGTGTATGCATCTTCACAAATAGAAATGCAGCACCCGAAATACAGAGAATGAAAGGACCCCAGTGTTTGTATTACAGATGGAAGGTGACAACTGGGGAAAGTCCATCAGAGCAGCAGAACCAGGCCCATCCTCTCAGGGTTTCCTCCTATCCCAGCGCCTTCCTGGTGAGTGGCAGAGTCAGCAAAAGAGAGCCATGGCTTTCCACAGAGAAGGCTGTCAAGTCCATTGGGTTTAAGTAGTCTTCCGGAATTTTTCTCATTACAACAGCCACTTCCATGACCTCTGTCCCATTTCCACCCCAAAGGGCTTACCACAATTCAGTTCTGACACTATCCAGAGTTAACATCCATGGGTTTAAGGGCCAAGTCCTCTACAAGACTGCCCTTACTTCAGATGCCAATCACAAGTTCCAGGAGTCCCCAGGCCACCCACACTTCTGGCTGACTTAGCTACAAATTTGAGGGTTCTCATGACCACCTCCGTCGGTTTTAACAATTTGCTAGAACACTTCTTAGAATGCAGGGAAGCAATATGCTTGCAACTGGTTTGATTATAATGGATATACACAGGGCCCGTTCTGGGAGGGTCCTGGGTGCAGAGCTCTCATCCCTCTCTCAGCGCATCAGTGTGCTCACCAACCCGGAAGCTCCACCGAACCTGCGTATCCAGAGATTTTATTGGGATTTTCATTAGTTTTCAATGTGTAGGCCTCATTAATTAAATCATTGGTCATGTGATTGAGATGCAGTCTCCAGCCCTCTTTCCTTCCCTGGAGGTTGTACTGGCCCAAAGTTCAGACTCAATCACGTGTTTGGTCTTTCTGGAGGCTCTCCTCAATACTGAAGCTACCTGGAGGCTCCCCCTGAATCACCTTGTTAACATAACAAGGTACTCCTGTCGCTTAGGAAATCCCAAGGCCCTCTTCTCACTCCTGGCCTGGCTAATGACTAACTCCTCTCTGGCCGTGACAAAAGAGATGGAATTACAGCGCATTTGCCCATCTTATTCAAAGGAGAACACATTCACCCATCCACAATTCACACGCATACCTTGGTGAGTGGGAGCTCTCTCTTATGGATCAATCCTAGACCCTCACTTTGTTGTGGAAACTGGGGTAATGGGTCAGTTCACAATAGCAAAAAAAAAAAAAAAAAAAAAGCCAGAAACACTGAATTGCTCTACTTTAAAAACCTACACTAGAGAAGGCATGAGAAGAAGAGTCAGAAAAACCAGGGGCCTAAATTTAAGGAGTACTTTTTTGAGTGCTTTACATATGGAAGGTAGAAGGAGAAGAGAAAAGAACAGAAGAGAAAGTTTTAAGAACTCTCTTTCCAAGTGATAATATAACATAGCTGTTATGAGACAGAATATTTGGGTCTACGTCCCATTTCCATTACTCACCAGCTGTGTGACCTTGGGCAGTCATTTAATCTCCTTGTAGCTCAGTGTCTTTATCTATAAAGCAGGGGCATTAATAGTTTCTACTCCCTGAGGGTGCTTCACTTCACACATAGTGCCTGTGTGCTTAGTAAATGTTACCCGCCTTCTATGGGAAACCCCTCTTTGGCATTTCGTCAAGAAATTGCGCGAAATTTTTTTTTAATTATAAGCGGTTTTTGGAAACCAGACTGATATTCCTGCAAATGTGACACCGTGATAAGACAGAGTCATGCTGTGAGCCTTCAGATTGCATCTCAAAGATGGCCTGGGCAGGTCCCCCCATTACAGAATCTCATTTCCTCCCACCAATTTCTTGGCAACATTCATCTCACAGGAAATTCCTTTGTTTACTGGGTGATCCTCAATAGGACATAATCTCCACAAAGAAACGTGTTTGTTATTTATCATTGCATTCCCCGTGGATAGCAGAGGCCTAGCACCTTATAGCTGCTCAACATACATTTCTGATGACTGAGCGGGGGAATTGATGGAGTAAAGAGTAAATGAAGGAGTCAGTTCATAGCCAAAGGTATGACACAGTAGGTGAAGCCCAGGTAGGTGCTGTCCCCCAAGAGCACAAGTGAGTCTTGGGCTAAAGTGATAGAATACTGTAAGTACTCCATACAAAGTAAGAAAATAGTCGTTTGTATCCCAATTTTGCCAGTTTTGTGGGCAAGTCTTTCAAAATTTTCTGAGCCTGTTTCCTCACATGCTAATGAATTAAAATGGAGATGATCATATTGACCTTATGGGGTGGTTAAAGGATTAACTGACACACATGAAAGTCCCTAACTGCACAGTTAATACATGTCTGTCCACTCCAGAGGGAGATCTGACACACGTCATGTCACCTCTTGGTATCATATTGAAGGCAGTCCAGGAACTAGAATCAGGGAACATAATAAACCCATCAGTGATGCCACACTGCTGGTTTGTGACTTTTCCATTGACCCTTGAAGAATTGGCCAACCTGCCCCTACATCAAAAGGTTTCGTGTTTGATTCTGGTCAGGGCACACACCTAGGTTGTGGGTTTGATTCCTGGTCTGGGCGTGTATAGGAGGCAACTGATTGATGTTTCTCACATTTATGTGTCTCTTTCTTTCTCTCTCTCTCCACCCTCCTTCCTCTTCTGAAGAAAAAAATCAATAAAAACATATCCTTGGGTGAGAATTGAAAGAAAAAAAAAGAATTGGCCAACCTATGATACTTTGGCAAATATCAAAACTCAGAAAAGAGCAATAGAAAATTCATCATAATTATAAGTCATATACAGGGAAATTTAATTAGTATAAGAAAGATTCTATTATTTGATTATGACAGTAACTGGTGAAGATATTGACTGAAAATGAGCCCTCTGGTAAATTTAAGATGTGAAACTTAACAAATGAGATGTTGCTATCTATAATTTGCAAGGCACTAATCACAGTTACTGAATTGAGGGACATTATCCTTGACTTGCAGGCAGTATAGTCAGTACAAAAGCCAGAAATGATGAATTTGATATGATTCTAGCTGACAATGTAAGTGTAACATACTCTCAATTAATTATATCATTGGACTTTAGCCCGGGGAATGTAGTCATGGAAATGTTATGAAGTCATTTTATTCTCAGGGACTCCTGCATATGCTAGCATTTTTCCAAAATCAAGAAAGAGAGGCCATAATTTTCTGTTTTCCCTCATTATTCTACCCTGGGTTTCTTTACTCATCAGTATTTACCCAGAATGTGAACCTTATACCTGACTTGTTCAACATGCGTTCGGAACTATCATAACTTGTTTTTTCCCCTAATATTGCCACCCCTCTCAAAACAACCCAAATTATCAGCCATAAAGGGTTAGTCACAGCCATATTAGTGTGTGGATGTTCCTGTACAGACTGTCAAAATAACGTGTGTAACAACCATTGACGGGGAATGTTGATTGACAGGCTAGGAGATAGGCTGATAAATATTTACAATTTGCCAAAATCTATCTTTCTTAACATTAGGAATTAATTTTCAGGTTTACAGCCTCCCTTGCATGGGCTTTCAGACTCCTTGGGAAGTAGTAATACTGTGTATTGAGTACCTGCTCAAGGCAGTCTTGGTTACCTTCGTGGAGGAGTGAATCACCTTTCCCCTCCCCCCATGTTACTGGCCCTGCCCCAGTTCACCTCCGTCCCACCATCTGCTCTGCTTTGGGTTAGGCTACGAGAGGAAAGGAAATGGCTCTCCAGAGCCTCTCCTTCAGATGTCAGGACAGTGCTGGGAACAGTGCTGGAACAGGAATAGGTGTGCTGCACTATTGCAGCATGAGCCGCCAGAGGAGAGCAGAGAGCTGCACGTGGGCTTCCTGTGGTATTCACCCTGGATGCCTAGCTCTGGGAATGCAAGGCAGAGGCATTGCTGACAATACAAGTTACTGGCTTCGGGACCCTATGTACTTGACAGGCTGTTTGCTAGACGGTTCACATATGCTGTTACATTAATAGTGCCAGCAACCCTATGAGGGAGGTACTACTGTTATTTCTATCTTACAGATGCAAAAGCTGTGTTTGACAGTCAAAGTAAATTGCCCAAGACATTGCAAGGTCTCCCAGTTCTCTGCTTTTGACTCCTATACCATATTGAGGTCCCATTTAATACTAAATATAAACGCAAAATCCCCACATGCCAGGCCATTCATTCCCTTAACATAGTTTGAGCATGTGCTCTGTGCCCCTCTCTCGGGCACAGAATCCTTGATCCTCTCACCTCCAAAGGATGTCACTCCAGCAATTCTAGCCTCTCTCTTCTGTGTCATCAACTTTGTCCTCTCTACTAGATCATTCTATCAACAAACAAATATGCCATTATGTCTTCCATGTTAAGACGATCCTTTTTTGACTCCACATTTTCCTCAACCTATCAAACCATTTTTCTCTTTCCCTTTAGAGCAAATGAATCATGGATTCTCCCTGGCATTCAGTAATCCAAGTGGCTGATAGTCCTCTGTATTCTCTCCTGAGGTTTAAGATTATGGAGACAACACCTTTACCTCAGGTCACTTATTTGAATAGATCGAGCATTCGATTGTAATTTTCATTTCAAATGTGCTGTGGTTTTTGTGGTGTGGTGTGTTTTTGTGTGTGTGTGTGTGTGTGTGTTTGTCTTTGTTGGGGTTTTTTTACATTAAATTGGAATTTGCGGTAAAAAATGCATGAATTCAGCTCTGGAATCTACAGAATTCTGTAGATTTTTTGGGCACCCTCTGCCATTTTGCAACATTGCATGACACCAGAGACAGGAGCATGGAGCAATCAGTGGTCATCTATTGCCGCCGGGAGAGAAAGCACTTCAAGGAAGTCTCCTAGTGATGTCTGTGAAGTGCTCTTTTTCTACAGATGGAGCTTACTTGATGCAATATTTTGCTATAAAGTTTATATATAAATCATTTTCCATAAATGAATTATGTTTTACTCATAGTTGAGTAACTTGCCGGGTAAAAAGACAGATGAAATGGAACATGCAAAAAAAAACACACAACATAGTCACAAAAGAGCATTATGTAAATTATTGTGGATCCCTTTGTAATCCAGAGGATGCTTTTGTATTGGAAGCATTTATCTTTTGTGCAGCTGCAAATGTTCATGTATCACATGCACTTAACCAAGCACACCGGCGTGGGAAGGAGGGTATTATTTGTTAGTATGTATTTTTATAGATGTTCTTTTGGTACTACATGATTCATCTGAAATTCTATAATGAGCATATATTTGGGACTTTTTCTTTCAAATTAGTTTTAAAAGCAATTTTAAATGACTCATGAAATATAGTATACAAAAAGCAACATCATAAAGTAAGTGTAATATGGTTATTTCCACAAACTTGAGTTCCAGTTGTTTAAACCATGTTCTCAGAAAAGAGGTTGGAGGTTATGGACTGAGGACAAACTCTCTAAAAGAAACTCAGTATAAAGTTTTGATGTAAATGTAAATTATTGTAGGAAGAAGGAAGAAAGAAGGGGGCCTGGCCTGTGTGCCTCAGTGGTTGAGTGTTGACCCATGAACCAGGAGTTCATGGTTCCGTTCCTGGTTGGGGGTTGTGTAGGAGGCAGTTGATGATGATTCTCTCTCATCATTGATGTTTCTATCTCTCTCTCCCCCTCTCCCTTCCTCTCTGAAATCATAAATTAATAAATAAATAAGAATGAAAGAAGGAAGAGGAGGAGGGATGGGCTAAGAGGAGAGAGAGGGAAGGAGAAAAAGGAAAGAAGGAAAGGAGGGAAAGAAGCAAGCTTTTTCCTAGAATAACCACCTTGTTGTCATTGAGTACAGGGATGCCATACCTATAAAAAAAAAACAAAAAAAAACACGGCAAGTCTGGGACCAATTGCTAAATAAGTAGCTACTTTTTCAACAATTAACAAAGTATTAAGTACTGTTCTTAACTTTGGATATGAAGAAACTGTATTTGGCTAACAACATACAGATTTTTAAATCTTTGCAAAATATACTGAGTTGCATTTTCAAAATTTCTACATATCAATAGGAAAAAGACAGACAATCCAATTAAAAATGGGAAAAAGCTTCAACAGTCACTTCACAAAAATGGATATTCAAATAGCCAATAAATAGCCTAACCAGTTTTGCTCAGTGGATAGAGCGTCAGCCTGCGGACTGAAGGGTCCCAGGTTCGATTCCAGTCAAGGGCATGTACCTTGGTTGTGAGCACATCTCCAGTAGGAAGTGTGCAGGAGGCAGCTGATCGATCTCGTCGATGTTTCTAATGCTCTATCCCTCTCCCTTTCTCTCTGTAAAAAATCAATAAAATATATTTTAAAAAATAGCCAATAAATAATGGTGCCCAACATCATTACTTATGAGGGAACTGCAAGTTAAAGCCATTATGAAATACAAAAACACACCCACCAGAAGAAAGAAAATTAGAACACCATTATGCACCAGCTAGAACTTTGGTAGGAGTATAACTTGGTATAACCACTTTTTAAATTATTGGTATTATCTACTGAAGCTAAACATATGCACATCCTATGGCCCAGGATTCCACTCTTCTCTATATACCCAATCAAATGCAAATTATAGGCTCCAAAAGACCTGTACAGGAATGTTCAAAGAAGCATAATTCATACTAACCAAAACAGAAGCAATCCAAATATCCATCAGCAGTAGAAAAGATAAATAAATCATCATATATTTATAAATAAATGATGATATATATTAATGGAATACTAAACAATAAGCACAAATTACTGGTATGTAAAACAGCATAGATGAGTCTCAGTGGACAGGTTCATGCAGGGCTACTCAAGCGTTGGTAAGAGTCTGGTTTAATTCAGAGTATATGGCAAGAACTATGGGAGTAAGTGCAGCGTGAGAGGCCTACACAAGGGAGAGACTGTTAACTGTGCCTTCCCATGCTTCGAACTCAGGACATAGGGAGTAACTTGGGTGCTTTGGTAGGAAAGAGCTTTGACAAACCTTCATTAATGTCATCTATTGGCACCAAACCCCTTGCCAAAGGCAGGATAGTATATACCTTAACCCCCCTGCATTGCTGCCAAATATCTGGTGTTCCCAAACCTCCACGATCCTTGTCCTCTTGTCTCAGATATGACCATTATTTTTCTAGTGATGTCTTTAGTGGGGGGTGGGGGGGGAGAGAGAGAGAGAGAGAAAGAGAGAGAGAGAGAAGGGAAAGGAAAAGAGACCCTAGAAGGAATGTCTGTATGAAGAGCAGGGAAGAGGCATAGAGGCATGGAGAAGCACTGAATGCCAAAAACGGAGGTCATTGAGAAAAACAGTGTAAAGATGTTAAAGATAATTAAGATTTTCATACATGCAAATCTTGCTTTCCAAGGAAGTTATTGGCATTGTCCATTGTGTGTGTGTGTGTGTGTGTGTGTGTGTGTGTGTGTGTGTGTAGCACAGTGCTGAGAACTCAAACAGTGCTTAATAAAGATTTGTGAATCAGTTCTCCCCACAGCTCTAATAATTCTCAAATATCTAAATGTAGAATTTCCAGGGCTCATAATGGGAAACACAGTATATGAAGGCCTAACCCAGCTTGGACGAACATTGGTTTCTAAAACCATATTGAACTTTTTTTGCCATGAGTAAAATATCTTTTCCAAATCGCTAGCAATTGTATCTTCAATAGAGTAAACATTTGAAATTTTTGGAAACTATAATTAAGGAACATTGTACATATTGAGTAAGTCTGGGCCAGCCACTGTGATTATTTATTTATTTATTTATTTATTTATTTATTTATTTAATGTTTATTTTTGAAAGTATTATAGATATCCCCGTTTTTTCATCCCCATCGGTCCCCTCCATCCAGCACCCGCCACACCCTAAGCCTTCACCACAATATTGTCTGTGTCCATGGGTTATGCATAAATGCGTATAAGATCATTTACGTACACATTTCCTTATTTTGTCACTATGATATCTCAGTGAGCAGTGGTACTCCTGAGATCCCCTTGACACATTTTCAGGAAATTTGTGAACCAGTTCTGCTGCTAATGTGAATCTGCCACGATGGGACTATTTACATGTCAGAAATTGGCAAATGCCACAAATCAGCCTCACCTCCAGAGAGCTGGTTGTTATACGTTTACCAGCACAGCACTGCATGGATCACTGTCCTGACCTTATGTACTGGGACACTGAAGCTCGGACAAATTACACGCCCTCTCTGAAGTTAGCCATCTCCTTCTGCAGAGTCGGGATTTGGAGCCTGTTCTCCAGCTTCCAGGCCCGTGCTTTATCCCTTAAGTCTTGCTTTGTCATTTGAAAGCATCACTAATGATCTACTTCATTAGGGGTATAATTTGAATTTAATTGAAAAGCCTAACTTGCAATTTGAACAATCATTTTCTTAATTTGTTGTCCTACTATTTTATTACTTAAAAATTATAGGGACCCTTCAAATGGCACAGCAGAGGGGAACTTGCTTAATTATGTTTCATTAGTTTTGCTAAGCAGGCCCTTTACCAATGATTGCGTAATTTGGTCCCAGAAGCAAAATCATGTAGAATGCTCAGAAAAAGATGGCTTTCATCTAATCAGAACAAAGCAGTTCACTGGCAATAATCATATTGTTTCAATCCACATCAGGAGACCAGTAACCCCAGAGTCATGATTTATTACCCTGACGGGCACCCGTGGAAGGCAAAGCTGTGGGGTCAGTGATACCAAACCCTAGTGTTGAGGAACTGACGTGAAATCGGAGGACGGTGATTCCTCAACCCTGGCTGCAACAGTACATTTTAAATGTCCGGAAATCATCCCAGACCAAAGGAATCAGAAGTTCTGGAGATGGGACCTGCTCACTGGCATTGTTTTACCACTCACTCAGGTGATTGTTCATCCAAGACCAACTCTAGTCAAAAAGGAATTGTTTTCTTTCTCTGTCACTTTCACACAGTACTGCTGGGTCAACTGTTGGATCTACCTCCTTATCAACTCAAGACAGAGCCGGCCCCACACTGAGTTCCACGCCCCTTTTAACTGCACAGCCTATGCTCTGGCACCCCCTGCTGGCAGACTTCCAAAGAACTCAGAGCTGGACAGAGTCCTTGCCTACCTTTCTTCCACTTCTAGAGTAAGCAGATTGCAATGCATGCAGTTTTAAGATTAAGATCTTATTAAGATTAATAAATGATTAAGATCTCATTTATTCTTCCTTAGTCAATATGAATTACTTACTGTCCTGACCGGTGGCTCAGTTGGTTGAGTATCCTCCCATACACCAGAAGGTTGCACGTTCGATTCCCAGTCAAGCTACATATCTAGGTTGCAGGTTCAATCCCCGGTCAGGATGCAACAACGGGAGGCAGCCAATCCTTGTTTCTCTCTTCTCTCTTCTCTCTTCTCTTCTCTTCTCTTCTCTTCTCTTCTCTTCTCTTCTCTTCTCTTCTCTTCTCTTCTCTTCTCTTCTC
>PVJC01033524.1:0-19326 GCA_004026665.1 Murina feae | reverse complement strand
ACATTTGTGATAAAAGAGCTCTTGATGCTTTTATCTGTTTGTCCCCGAGTCTGGATTGCCAGAGAAGTTTCACAGGCAGCCTTTGGTGTTGGCTGTCTTGACTGTTCATGTCCCTCATTTGTACTTCACACTCATTCGTAGTCCTTGGAATTTCCAAGTCATCTCTGTCCTCTCCTCAAAATTAGGACACTGGGAAAGATCTTCACTTTCATATCATTCTTTCTTTTTTTAATATATATATATATATATATATATATATATATATATATATATATCTTTTACAGAGAGGAAGGGAAAGGGATAGTTAGAAACATCGATGAGCAAAACATCGACCAGCTGCCTCCTGCACACTCCCCACTAGGGATGTGCCCGCAACCAAGGTACATGCCCTTGACTGGAATCGAACCCGGAACCCTTCAGTCTGCAGGCTGACGCTCTATCCACTGAGCCAAACCGGCTAGGGCTCATATCATTCTTGTCCAGGTTCCCAAATCAAAACCCTTAGACAAAACCCTTTCAGTCACTCTTATAGACTATTAGCTCTGCAGGCATCTCCTGTGTGGAAATCCGATAATATTACGTGGCCAACACTTGCTGAGAAGGTCCTATTTGAGGTGGAAATTGGGCTTTTACCATGTCTGGAAGCATCTAGACCTTTGCTGTGTAGCCATGGACCCTTACCAGAATCTCATCCCATGAAGGCTGACCTAAATCCTAGGGTTTTCTTGGGCCAGAACTCAAACCTTAGGACTTAAAGTCAGTTTATTTAATCTCATGATCCACCAAGCTGCCCTAACTATGGAAACTAACAGAATCACATCTGTAGCTAAGGAAGAATGATGAAAACTGTGGGAAAAGAATTACGGTTGTGGGTG
Source organism: Murina feae (assembly GCA_004026665.1). Taxonomy (NCBI): domain Eukaryota; kingdom Metazoa; phylum Chordata; class Mammalia; order Chiroptera; family Vespertilionidae; genus Murina; species Murina feae. The sequence continues at coordinate 18,451 of PVJC01033524.1, read as the reverse complement.
CGGATGGTGGCGAGAGCGGCGATTATGCCAGAGAGAACAAAGACACATCCTTAATAAGGAGAAACTACGTTGAGGATGTGCACCGGAAGTTGGGGTGGAAGGTGTAGAAGACCTGGCCTTTACGCTTGGGCAAATGACAGGGCGTAGTTCCTCTGCACCCTAAGAACAGAAGCCAGCATGCCCAGTCGGAGATGCCTACCACCTCCAAAACCCACAGAGCCATCGTTCAGCCACTGAGGCCTCTCCTTCCTCTTCCGAATGAAGCAGCACCTCTCCCTCCATCCGTGAATCCAACTGGAGTCCAGTTCTTAAAGTACCGACAACTATCCCTGTAACTACAGAAGCCAGCACGTGTGTCCATCTTGAAAGAGACTGCGTTTACTTTTCCCCACTCCAAGGGTCATCCGCAGGAATGGGCAAACTCTCCAGGAGTCTGCTCTCCGGAGCTGGAAAAAAGGGGGTCCCTTCAAAACGAACACATTCCCACACACAAGTGACCTCCCAGCAAAGACCATGGGGACAGTGTAGAAGGAGCAGAGAAGGGGAACTTCAAGTTCCTTTCTGGCTCCTGGCTCCCTAGAGAGACCTTGTCACTACCTGGAACAGCACCAGGGTTCCCACTCCTGAGCTCTGATGCAGGAGTGGCTTCTGCACGCAGCCGAGCTGCTCTCAGAGGTCAGCTGTTCTTCTAATAAAAACTGAGGCTTCAGTGACACACAGAGAAGATGGCGCTCACTCTTCAGATGCCTCCACAGAAACACAGATGCTGCTGCTCAGCTTCATCCACACCAGGGATGGAGGGTGGAGTCACTGACAAGAGAATCGGGGCTAGGCCGCAGATGAGTGATCCGCTAACATAAGCTGCACTCACAACGCAATTTCTTGCTTTTAGAAAACGCTACCATCGTACAGAAGGGATCTGAGCCTGGACACGAGAAGGCTCCTTGGATAGTTCCCATACACACACCCTGCAAAGGTCTCCAGGGTCCTGCAGCCGACCCGCTGCAGCTCATTTGGACAATACCTTGTTAGGTTCCATTACCAGATTCTCAAAGCCCAAGCTCTCAACCCACGTGTCCCTTCCTCTACAGTCTTTCTTCATGCACCGTAACTTCCACTCCTGGGAGAAGACCAGTCATGAAGCCAAGGGAGTTTGAAAAGGCTTCCTGTCTGAGACCTGCCAGAGTTCAGGTGACCCTTGCCATCCGAACAGCCCGCCTAGTGAATGCTCCACCACAGCGGAGCCCAGGGCACAGGCCACGCAGGGAAGCCTCCTAGAGATGCCCCTGCTGGTCCTGTGTCTTGAAAGACCTCCTAAGAGCCGCCTGGAGAAAAGCCCTTGGTGCTTGACCATGAGGCAGAGTTTCCAGAGACGCCAAATTAGCATCGTTCCCTTCCCCCGGGTATGGAAAAAGGCCCCAAATATAAGTGTTTTTTTTCCTACCGCTCTTGGAAATGATCCCTTCGGATAGAAGAATACTCTTGGCTTCCCACAATCAATGGCTATTCATAAACAGAGGGGCCTGAGAGACTGAGCAGGCCTCTTAAGAGTCTTCTCCCCACGCCCCGCAAAAAGAAAAGGCAGACTCCGGTGTTTGGGGCGACGGCCCCACTGAGCCCACCCGCAGCAGCACGCCCACCGAGGCTCCGAGGTAGGGGCAGGCGCCTACCTGTGTAGCCAGCCAGGGCAGCAGCAGGAATGACAGGCTTGTCCTTGTTGAGGTCAGCGCGGTCACGCACATAGTCCTTGAAGGTGCCCTTGGGATTGTGGTTGGGCAGGGCAGCTGGATAGTCCTCGGAGTCGAAGCTGTCATAGGAGGGAACGCGCTGCAGGCTGTTGAAAGATGACTGGCTGCTCCAGGACTGGGTGAGGCGATCACAACTATCGTAGCTCTCTATGCTCTCAAAAGAGTCCTGGCCCCCGAGTTTACCTGGAGGTGGAGGAGGAGGAGGTAGGAAGAGGGGAGGGGAGGAGGGATCAGGAAAAGACAACTGTGAAAACCCTCAGAGTGAGGACAGATCGCTCATCCGACCCGCAGGAGGCATGGAAGAAGGGAGAGGCCAGTGGGAACGGGAGCTGTGGGATGGTTCTGGGGGGAAGGGGCTGGGCCGGCTGCAGTGTGACAGCTCCCAGCATGGAGATTCCCAGCCACAGGCTGCTCCTGCCTGTCAGAGGGAGACAGTCATGCGTGGGACCTCAAGAGCCTTAGAGCCAGAAATCTAAAAGCTGAGGCTCACACACCTTCCTGCGGGTTTCTCGCTGATGTCTTAGGCTGAACGAATAAGTGAAGAAATCGAAGCAGTGCGACCCAACTCCCTACTTCATCCAACTCAAGCCAATGAGATGATTTCCAAAGGCCCAATTTGGCAAAATATTTTGGTCATAAGGAAAAAATTCCATTCGACTAAGAGCAGCGTGACCTTCCTTGACCTTGGAGCTGAAGTGCTATCTTTTTAGCATTTTTTCCCCCCAAATACTATTTTAAAATGAAATACAAGTACTGCCTCTATGTCTTTTCAAATAGAGAAAGAAGCAATGAGATGCTTTTTCCAGGAGATTAAAAAAGAAGAAAAAAAAACACAGAAATCCACGCTGCTGATTCTCTCCGAGTACAATTTTATACTTGAAATTTGTACTTCATTGGGGAAGCGTGGGCAATAAAAAAACAAAGGAGTTGATGAAAGAGTTATTAAGGTCACAACGATGTCAAAAATCCTTTATTCTCCCAGTTGCTTAAAGCATTCTTAACTGACCACAAGATCATGCAAGTTCATTAATTTCCCAAACCAGGTTGTAAACAGCTGCTATCATTGCGTAATTGCTTCGAGAGAAATTTCCATTGGCAAAAATGCCATTGAAAAGGGAGGCTGACAAACAAAAAGTGGAGGAAAATACATCTAAGAGCTTGAAAAGGCTTGCAGGAATAGTTTCTATGTTCTACTTTCAGATACTTTTTAGGCAACCTAAATAAATCCTGAGTGACTAAATGGTCACCTCGATTAGCACAAGTCGCGAGGCAAAGGATGTGACAAACCTGTATGTAGAAATACCTATAAGTCAACTCTCGACTGCTCAGAGCTGGCTGATCTTCCACAAGTTTAAATTCGAGAATATGGTTGGCCAACACAACCCCATACTTGTGTGTTTTTGGCCTACTCTCCCTTTCCTTAATAGCAGAGATTGGTTTAAAAAAAAAAAATGAAATTCAAATATTTAATTTTGGTGCCCAAACCAAAATTACTACGGAAAAATAAAGTTGAGGATTTTAATTTTTTTTAAATCCCAGAATAAGGGTATTTAGTTAAATATGTAATTTTTATATAATCCACTGTTGTAGATTTCCTGAACCTCTTATCTTCTCCAATACTGCTTATCACACAAAGGTAGGCATTTGTCTACTTGGCCCTTCTTCCAACCATCCATTCAGAGAAGGGTCGTGTCCAGAAGGCAAATTGAAGAGTTTCATGGAGTTATAGGCCCTGCCTACTCAGTCCCCTGTCACATTCACAACTCTTTATAAGTGAAGGAATGGCCCCTTCCAGAAATCCACATTAAAAGACTCCAGAGAACAGCCCACAGCCAACATGCAATACCCTCTTTTTAACAGAACAGGACATTTTATGGCATCTCATAAAAAGCTATCGGTCTGAAGAGTCATTCAATGTCTCTACGAGATAAACACACCAAAAGCCTACCAAAGAGAATGTATGTTTTCATAGACAACACCCCACCAGGTCACCGATACTTAGGGCCTACTCATACTCAAGTTTCTCTGGAATGATTCTCTATCAGCCACATTTCTTTGGGGAAGGCACAGAGGCCAGGATTTCCACAAGCAGACAGTTGCATTTCCCAGGAGTCCCTGCGAGCAGGACACTAACCTGGACAAAGCCACTCTCTGGCATCCTTCCCAAAAACATGAGCCGGAGGCCACTCCGCGGAGAGCTGGGTTGACAGGGTTTACAGCAGCAAGCTGCTTTCATTTCAGCTCCATTTCACAATCCCGGAGCCGGGAACCTTTGTTTACGGGCATTTTCTCCAAAAATGGGGTTGAATCCAACTAGATTAGACACTCGCTTGTGCTACTGGGCTGATGCAAGGACGCACATGTCCTCGAGGATGTCCACTGGCTAACTTCCCTGAGCCTCAGCGAGGTCCTCCCAGAGCGACCCGACTCCACCAAGCGGACCTCAGAGCACTCACAGCAGATGGGGTGCCCCCCCCAGTAGCCCCCTGAACAGACTGGCACAACCACAGCTCCCAGAGTCTGAGGAGGTGGCACAGAGAAGCACATGGTATGCCATAATGCAGCAGATGAATAGCTTTATTCATAATCACCAGCTAAGAGCGATGCTTCCAGTCTAGACCAATCACACCACGTCAGATTCAGCCAGCCCTCGGAATACGTCCTGTCTGCAGCACTGCTAACGGGCAGAGAGCAGCCGTGGGCAGGACAGTCTGGCCCCCAAGTCTGTGTGGTCTGAAGCTTGGTGTGAGGGAAGGAGAATGAGGCCAGAGAGAAATACCTCACGCCCTTTGTAGGGGTCACCATCTGCTCCACAGTTATTAGTTTGGGGTTGAAGGGGTGGCGGGGACAGAAACCAAGAACCAAGAGAAGGAGAAGCAGAGACAGTTACACAAATGCAAAGCCAGATGCAACTGAAAGGCATGTGACAGCAGCTCTGCCCGAAGTTACAACATGGCTGAGCCCCAAACCCACAGGCTCAGCCTCAACACATAGACGTACAGAAAAACCCTATAGCAAAGGAGCTGTGGCCTGCCCCGGGGAGGGGGGGAAGGGGGGAGTGGAAGCGGGGAAGGATCCACAGGCCCATTTGTGTATGTATTTAAATAGACATGCACCCAAAAATAAACAGTCAGAAAGGGGAAGGCAAACCGATCCCACTCATCCCCTTCAGTCTGAAACACAAGCAGCCTGGGGCCCAAAGCAGAGAGATTACAGGTTCTGATCTTGCTGGGGACTTTCCCTGTGCAGCCCTGCTGGCTGCCCGGAGGCCTGCCAGGAGGAAGTGTATACCCGAACACCAGAAGAAGATGGCAAGGTGTGCGGCCCAGGATGCCGAAGGGGGCTCTTCAAAGCGAAGATGCCTTTGCCTCTCTCCAAGGGTCTCAGAGTCTCAGGGCAACCACTGAGCTGAGGTTACCAGGAGGCCAGCCAAGCCAAGGCCTCTGAGCCCTCAGATGGGCTTTCTGCTGTTCCTCCTGCTTGCAATTCCTTCCCATTATCTATGGAAACAGTCAGTTATCCTTTAAGACTTTTGAGAACTCAGCTAGTTCTTCCTGGAGGAAAAAAAAAAAATCCCTCCTAATGATGGACTGCACTTGTCTGGGCAACAAAACCATCTGCACACTTCACTAGTGTGGCTGCCCCTCCAGGGGTCTGTGTCCTGATCTTAAAATCCCAGTGTGTTTCACTTTGGTTGCTTTAGAAAGTCAACCAGCTCGATACTGGAACATTTAGTTCACCGCCCGTGAATATTTTATCAATGTCGTAAGTCATGTCAACAAGGACACCTTAGGGAAGCCTCCACCCACCTCTTTCCCTGGTCCTCTAGCTGAATACACACTGTCACCATGCTGCCGATGACTGGTTCCAAGTAGACTACTGGTTAACCATCCTGAATCTTCTCAAACTCACAGTGGCTCAGGAGCCCAGGCTGAGCAGCCGTTGCCATTCAGATTCCAGGCAGTCTGACCCAGAATGCTCTGGGGCATCAGGGCAATGTGCAAGGGAGCTTTCAGGAGGGTTACCTGAACCGTTTTTGTTCCATTGTGTCTTCCTTAAGCAAAATCCTCTTTTTTTAAAAAATTAGTAAATAACTTAAACAGCAACCACGTCCAAACTAGTTATTACTTGGTAAAATGCCTTATGCAAATACAAAATGTGATTGGTCGGCCTGCCGGATTTCAATTCTACCATGAACCCAGGGTCATTGTCATGCTGATGGACGCGGCTGACGTTCCATGGTGGAAAGTTCTTCCTATCTACACAGTCGCCGGTGGAAAGGCTGAATGCACCTCAGGAATACCCAGGGCCAACAGGGAGGGGGAAATAGCAGACCTGAAAAACGCTCAACGTTAGGGAAACTCTTAGAAGCCAAGAGCTTCTAGAGAAGAAACTGAACCTACCACGACTGGTCCTCCCCATGCACATGTTGTCTGGTGTGACGACTTCTTGTTTGATGGCAAAGTAGTCCGTCTGCAGGGTGTCTGTCTGCAGAGGGTCCCGGAGAATGACCGAGGGGTAGTCGTTCTCATACTTGAGGGAGAGGAGCTCCTCGGAGCTGATGGGGTGGAGTGTCTGGTAGGACTCTGTGATGAAGCTGGGCTCTGAGAACTCCGAGGGAGGAACACACTGAGCATGCTCGATACCATAGCCTGGGAACAGACAGAGGGTGGCATTTAAGAGGGGAGAGCTTCGTGCCGACAACCAGCAGCTCTTTACCATGGACACACGCCCCACCATGTGGAACAGGCCGACTACCTTAGGGAGTAAGAGGAAAATATTTTCAATGCGAAGGGCCTCGGGGCAAGTTAACCTTGCTCCACTTCTTAACTGCTAGGGCCCTTGGCAAGTACCTCCCTTTTCTGGCTTAACCTCCTCATCTCTTAAAATAAGGATGATGGCGATCTTGCTTGGAGCCTTGTGATAAAAATCAAACAAGAATATATACATGCAAAATGCCTACCAACATTTCTGGCTCCCGGTAGGCTCTTACTTACTCCACAGAACTTACGTTGTTCTTAGAAGAAAAATCATAATCAAGTGAGAAAATAAAGCAAACACGAAGCTGCTCAAGAGTCCCCCTTGGAAGCAACACCATGAGGGAAGAAGAGCCCTGCCCTGACACGAACTCTTCCTCCGGCCCCCTCCCCAGTACAGTTAGGCGTTCTGTTCCAGAAGGGACAAGGTTGTGTCTTCTGTGAGAGACGCAAAGCCAGATCGGAAGCTGCATGGCCCACTCGCGAGGGAGGATTTCAGAAGAGGCGCCGTCACATCCATGTGGAAAAGGCAGAGCACAAGGGCCATGACCAGATCCCTAATCCGACCTCTCTCCAAGGGCCCCCCAGGGCACAGGCCCCAACAGGAATGGCCGCGGCGCTCTGCGCGACTTTCAGGCTGATGGTATCAGAGGGAGGTCCTAAGTGAGGGAGCTTGCAGGTCAGGACAACGTGCGAACAGGCTGAAGCCTTGTGCTTTGAGGGGGGGGTTGGGGGGGTGGAATAAAGTGAATACCAAATAGTCTGCACTTAAGGAAATATTGTTTGCCATAGAGTTATCGTGATGGCGCTTGCGCTCTGTGGGACAGGGTTTCTTGCCCGGTGAGCAAGAAGAGGGGAGAACGAGGGGCAGGTGAACTTACTAATGAAGTAGTCCGAGGTATAACGGGATTCTGGGTAAGTGGGGTTGACTCCATTCACTTGATAGGGCTTCACATCCTCTGCAACACACCGGGGAGGGGGCGAGACAGAGAGGTCAACGTGTGAGTGCTGCCTGGCCCAAAAGGACCTCGGACGCAAGGACCATGATGATCTGAGCTCCTCTTCGAAGGAACCTGCCTGTTCCTGAACCCCCGCCCCCCCTGGGCTGTGAGTCCACCCTGACTGGGGCTTCATCTAAGGATGAGATCACACAGGTATGGCGGGCGGAGTTGACCATTTCAGTGGCTGCAAGATGGGACTTTGCATCTTGGGAAGAGCACCAGTGGGTGACGGCTGTGAGCTAGGGAGGCGTTCCGCCCTCATTCTGATGCATGCGTGGACTACATGTGCATCAAAGGCCCCAGGGCAGCTTGGGCAGGTACCAAAATCGGTCCCCACACTCAACCGGATCAGCTCCAAAGCTTTTCAGAAACATATGACAATCTTTAGTCGGGACAGTGTGGCTCAGTGGTTGAGCATCAACCTATGAACTAGGAGGTCATGATTAGATTCCCGGTCAGGGCACATGCCCAGGTTGAGGGCTTGAGCCCCACCATAGGGATGTGGAGGAGGCAGCCCATCAGTGATCCTCTCTCATCCTTGATGTTTCTCTCTCTCTCACTCTGCCTTCTTCTCTGAAATCAATAAAAAAATATATATTTTTTTTAAATCTTCAGGCAGGTAGATCTGGTAGCCTCTATTTCTTCTACCAGAGGCCTGCTTTTTGTTGTGTGCTTTTTCCATCGCCCTCAGATTTCAAGTTCAGGCCCAGCTAAGGAGCAGGATGCCAGGAAGGTCACTGCTGGGTGAAACAGTGTGTTAGCAGAAGAGTCACCTAACTGAACTGCTGCCAGGAGCCAACTTCCCTGGGAAGGAGACAGAAATGCAGATGGAGGTAACTGAGCCCAGAAAGGCTCTCTGCTGAACGAAGGGGAGCCTGCAGGCCCCCCAACTACCCTGGACTCAAACCGCCCGGCCTCTGCCCACAGTGTGGCGCGGTCTGGTTCTATTTCCCTGTCAGACTCAGGCCCAGAGAGGGGTGCTTTGGATTTTCCCCCAGGTATCTGATAGCCTTGTTGGGAGCAGAGGCTGCTGGGAAAACAAGTTGATGCCTGCACAGAAAAACAGTTCCCAGTTGAGATAAAGTGATTACACTTTGCTTGAGCAGCTTATCAGATTGAAACATCCCCTGTACCTCTGGCCTTCCACCCCACCGCACCCCAAGCAGCTATGTTCCTTCTGCGCTGTGTTGCTTTAGTTTCATCGCAGAGTCTCTGCAGAAGCCTCTCGCTCCGCTCTTCAAGGGCCTGAAGACAGAGGGTTCTCACTGCCTCTCTCAATAGAAAAGGGGCAGGAGGATCCAGCTTTGCCCGGGAACATACTCAATCATTCCCTCAGGCCCTGAATTCCCGTTATTTTTCTGCAAGAAGCTAGGTCAAGCCTCTCTTGGGGACGAGAAGCTCCCCCATGAGTCCATATTATTATACAGAGGACACAGGGCGGGAAATAAAATCGAGAAGGCGTAGTTTGAGGAAGTGAGTGAGGAGGAAACCACCTAAACTGTTCTCACTTTGCAGACGGGGGCACTACCAGTGCCTGCCCTCCCATGGCACAGGGCTGCGGTGGGAATCCAAAGGGAAAAACGTATTTTAAAGCACTCTGATTTTTTCTTCTCTCGCTTTTTCTTTTTCTTTTCTAGAAGAGAAGGTTTAATCATTGATAAAAAAAAAAAAAATGGACAGAAATATGCAAATCAGAAATGCTTTAGGATGGGCATGACGAAATCAATACTTCTCAGTAAATAGGGAAGGTGACAGACTCCCTCAATGAAAAAAGCAAGAGAAAGGTCGGATTGAAAAAAAAAAAAAAGACCACCGTTCAAGAAAATGCTTCAGGCAACATTGATTTTTGTTTTAGACGCAGATACTGCAACGACCACTTAAAGTTGGCGGCACCTTCCTCAGGAGGTCCTAAGGCAACATATTTAAATGAAAACAAGGAGGTGCTATACGGGTATTAATTATAACCGTGATCAGAGGCAGGCTGACATTCCGGGACCCCTGGCCACGCCATGGTGAGTCGTGGAGGAAACTGATGTGTTAGCAGAAGGTATTTGGGCGACACGGTCCGACGGGCCCCACGGGTGAGGAGTCGATGTCCCATCAGACCTGTGATGAACCTGCCCTGTCTCTCCCTCTATACACAGGCCGCTCAGGTCAACAGGTGTGACTGGGGGTGTGTGCAGCCACAGGGGGAGCCTGTCTGTGCTTTGGGAAGGCTGTGTGGCCGCCTCCAGCCCCCAGCCAGGGCAGCCGGGGCAAGAGCCACCTCGTTCTTGCCCGTGTGTATTTATTTATTTTTCAGCAGAAGCTTAAGAGAAGGGGAAAAGGGTAACGCTTCTGTGCCCAGAGGACTCTAAACTCGGGCCCCTGTGGAGCACGGCAGAGTGGAAAATATCCTTAGACAAAGGAAGGTATTATACCGAGTAAAAGTGCTAGCCCCGAGCTCTGCTCCCTGCCCCCCGGCGTCTGTGCCAAGGGCTGGAGCTGGTGACCACAGGGAAAGGGTGGGCCTGGGTCACAGAGGGCGACCAGCTTCTAGGCTTACAGTCAGCTGGAGGGCACGCTGACTGCTGGTAACTGCCATTTATTTTAAGAAGAAATTCAGAAAAAAATAAGCGCAAAAACACCCAAGTTTGCCGCCTGCTGCTGTTTCTATCCTCAGCCAGGACTGTGGTACATGAGTCACTTGGTCCAAAAAGGTTGGGAGAGACTCGTCGGGGAGGCCATGTCATTACAAGGTTGCAACACCGTGTCCTGGCGTGACCCCGGTGCCTGCTCCAGATGCAAAGGTAGGCCAGCCCCTGCCCTTCCAACCCGGCCAGTGGGCAGGAGCCTGTGGCAGGAACAAGCTCAGAGACGCTAAGCTTCCCGGTGGGCAGGGCCGGGCACCGTGTGGCCTCGGATCAAGGGAGGGTGCGCTGAGATCACGAGGGACAAAATACACCTCAGAGCTGGCTGTGAGCTCTGCTCCTTGAAACAGTCAGGAGTCTGAGATAAGGACGGGCCTCGCTATTCTGCAAGAAGCCTCAGGCGTGCAATCTTGCTAAAGCTTAAAATCGGAACCTCCAATACAGAGACGAAAAAGAAAGGGACGTCCATGAGCACCTGTCCTCGCATGCCTTCGACCCTCTGGGCTGTGACAGGGCACCCACAGGGGATGGCATGGATGTCCCACCCCCTGGTCCACGGATGCATTCGCCTGCCTACTCTTGCAGAGCCGCCCCCCACGGCTCCCGCCTCGCCCCATGCACACACATGTATGTACCTTTCTGCAGGATCTCCAGATGCTCCCACAAGATGTCCCCAACGAAGTCTGGGGCCAGCTCGAGGAAGCAGTCTTTGCCCAGCGCACAGAGCGCAGCTCCGTTCATGCAGAACTTCTGGAAGTCCACGCCCTTCAGGCTGAACTCGTTGACAGCCCACATCACCCAGTCCCGCACGTGGGTCTCTGTCCACTGCCGGGGGTCTGCGGGAGGGGGGGAGAGAGCACAGGAGGACCCAGCGTGTCAGGCCCCAAACTCCAGCCCGGGCCTCGGAGAGGACGCCGAGGAAGCGAGCTCGGCTGAGGATGTTCTCTGATCGAAAAGATCCGGGAAGCACGAGCCTGCAAACGCATGTCACTGGGCATCTTCCTCCTCCCCACGTTCAACCTCCCCCACTCCCTCAGCTCGCCAGCTGGGAGATTACAATCATCTGCCAGAGAGGAACACAGGAGTGTGTTCTACCTCCGTGCAGAGAAGTTTTCCAAATTCTCCCGTCTCATGGCTCTATTCCCATTCGACTTTTTGTAAAGCCCAGGACAAGGAACAGGTGAGTTCCTTTTTTATTTTTAAATACATCTTATTGATTTTTTTTACAGAGAGGAAGGGAAAGGGATAGAGAGCTAGGAACATGGATGAGAAAGAAACATTGATCAGCTGCCTCCTGCACACCCCCTACTGGGGATGTGCCCGCAACCAAGGTACATGCCCTTGACTGGAATCGAACCTGGGACCTTTGAGTCCACAGGCTGATGCTCTATCCACTGAGCCAAACCAGTCAGGGCAGATGAGTTCTTTAAGAGCAATAATAAGGAAGTCAAGTTTGTTCTGGCTGTTACACTCCCCTCTCCCTGCTCTTTCCTCCTACAGGGTACTTGAGACTATTATTCTTAATTATTTTTATCTGGGCTAATTATGGTTGGTACTAACCACAGCAATTAGTCACAGTAAGTCGCTGGAATGGTACTTAGGAAGGACAACATTATTAGGTGCCTGTATTAAACTGCATCCCCCACAAAGTGCATCCATTTCACAGTCCTAGCACTGCCCAGCTCCACAGCACAGATTCTGCATGATCTTCCCACGTGGCCACACCAGCCGGGACACTGAAGAACTCAGATGGTGGCAGGTGGCAGGCCCCACAGACCTGCTCTCAAAGGTCACCCCTTCCACGGAGCAGGCTGGTGGGGGTTCCCTTTATCCCACCTGTGACCCTAAGAGGGTGCTGGGCGTTGCTGTGGGCGGAGGCTGCGGCAGAGCAGCACACCTGGGGAAGGTGCAGATCCATCCACAGGCTCTGCCCAGGGCCTAGTTCCCACAGGGCGAGGGGCCTGTCGTGACCGCTCTCAAGGCAGCCTCACTCTTACTCAATAGCACAGTGTTCTTCCTGCGCGCAGCTATTCAGGAAATGTTGCTGCGTGAAGGCTTAAGTGTTCCCGGGTCAGTTCTCCTTTCTGACAACCCCAGTCCCCTCACATTCCTGAATACACCCTTTCAGAGGAGAACACCCAAGGATAAACACATTGCACCACAGCACACGGGCAAGAACAGAGCAGTCAGTACATTCCAAGAAACGGAGCTCAGGGAGCTCACCCAATGGCAGCCCGGCTCTGAAACGGGGATTTTTTCCGAAGTGTCTGTATGTGGCATCACTTGAGGAGCTTAAAAGACACTGGTGTTGCTCTGACCCGTTTGGCTCAGTGGATAGAGCGCCGGCCTGCTGACTGCAGGGTCCCAGGTTCGATTCCGGTCAAGGGCATGTACCTTGGTTGTGGGCATATCCCCAGTAGGGGGTGTGCAGGAGGCGGCTGATCAATGTTTCTCTCTCATCGATGTTTCTAACTCTCTATCCCTCTCCCTTCCTCTCTGTAAAAAATCAATAAAATATAGGAGAAGGTTGGGGGGAAGGGTTGAGGGGAGGGGAAAGAGATCAACCAAAGGACTTTTATGCATCCATATAAACATAACCAATGGACACAAGACACTGGGGGGTAAGAGAGGACGGGGGAAGTTGGGGGGTGGTGAAGAGACATATATACTACTTTTTGTAATATTTTAAGCAATAATAAAAAAAAATTTTTTTAAAAAGACACTGGTGTTTCCAGCAATTGTGATTTAATCGATCGGGGCCACAGCCCTGGCTGGGGACTTTATTATTATTATTAATTTAAGATCCTGCATTTAACGTGCAAACAAGTTTGGGAACAGCACCCTACAACCAAGGTGGTAGCGAGGAACCCAGGAAATGGAGAAGGCCAGCACGTGTGGGCGAGTGTTCCAACAGACTCCGCCACACCCTGGAGCTGCCGCTGCAGCCACGTGGGCCTACCTCACACTACAGGTGGGAAAATGAACGTCCCTGGGAAAGCCTGCCCGCAACCTCTTGCCCAAGGACAGAACGTACCTTTTGGGATCCCCAGTCTTTGCTGCTCTTTGGAAAAACCGCTGAAAGTGGCTTTCAACGCCTGAGACATCATTTCTTTGCTGCTGGGAGTTAGTAGTGGGACATCTGCACATTCCATATCTGTAAGAGAAAACATCACATGAAGAATACAAACTAAATGGGTGACGGCTCGTTCTGCAGTATTGTATAAATAGTACGTCATTATATTCTACACCCAGATTAATATGATGACATATGTCAATTATATATCCATTTAAAAAAATAAAACTAAATAGGTGATTAACCAATCATGAAATAGAACAGGGCATGAATGGTCTGGAGAAGGCAAACTGAAAAATCACTATACTAACAGCCTCACGGGGCCAGGTAAAATGGCGGGGGAGGGGGGGGCGGCAGATCTTCCAAAGGTTTGCTAGGCCCCTTAAAAAAAACTAACTCTTGCCTAGAATGTCCTACACCCTCGATTAGCAAAGTGTGTTTACTCTTTCTGTATAGCTCTACTAATTCCGCCATAGTCCCTCTTTATCCTTCATAATTCACAGGGAGGATTAACACATCCTTCCAGTTACCTATGAAAAGGAAATAATATTCATCCCTTCAACAAATAATTATTTAGCGTTTGCTATGTGCAAGGAATCTGAGAGACAGCAATAAACAGGCAGAAGTCATCCCCCTCCTTCTGGAGCTGGAGATCAGATTCTGGCAGGAGATACGGTCATTAAAAAACGATTTACACAATGAAATGTCCAAAACGTTACTAAGGGTCTCAGAGATGTAGAAGATAAGATGTGAATGTATAACAGGAATTCCTGTTGGTCTGGAGAAATCAGAGAAGGCTTCCCTTAGGCAAAGAGAGAGATGTTTGACTTGAGATCTAAAGGATATATGGAAGCTTAAAAGAGAAGGTCAAGGGGAGGAAAAAAAGGAGACATATGTAATACTCTTTGTAATACTTTAAGCAATAAAACAAATTTTTAAAAAAACAAGAGAAGAATATTCTAGGTTCTCAAAGTGCGGTCCTCCAGACCAGCTGTATCGGCATCACCTGGAATTTATTGGAAATGCCAATTCCCAGCCATCCTCCAGCCATCCTCTCAGAGGTGGGCCTGGGAGTCTGCATTTCTAACGCAGAATCCAGGTGATCCTAATGACCCTTAACGTTAGAGGACCGTGATCCTAGATAGCAGGGCTGCATCCATGAAGGTCACCATAGCGGGGGAGGGGGGGGGCGCGGGGTGGGGGGGAACTTGGCCTATTTTAGTCTCAAAAAGATCTGAAGCTACAGTAGAGTGACAGCGGCCAGCTGCTTGGGATGACATGAAGAAGGTAAGCCAGGAGTGTATGAAGGACGTTACAGTTTTATCCTAAGTAGGCTACAAAGTCAATGAGAGTTTGATGCAGGGGAATGACATGACCACATTAAGAAGATCACCTTATGGTGATTCTATTTTTTATTTCTCAAGGAACGGCCATACTGCTTTCCTCAAAGTGGACCCATGATTTCAATTTCCCCCCGAGAGTACCCAGGAGTTCCAAAGCTTGCCAACACTTACTACATTCTGGTTGTGTTTTTATTGGGGGCGGGGGAGAGGAGGGGGAGGAGAAGAAATAGTAGCCACCCTATCGCACTGTAGTCTTTATTTGAGTTTCCCTAATAATGCTGATTTATATTTTCCTGATGAGTAATGATGTTCCCTAATGATCTGTATTTCCCTAATGATTAATTAATGATTATTAATATTTAATTATTGTTCCATGTGCTTACTATCTTTTTCTGTATCTTCTTTGGAGAAATGTCTTTCCGAACATTTTGCTCATTTCTACACAGAGCTGATTGACCGGTTTTCTTGTTGCTGATGTCCACGGTTGGGAGTTTTCTATATACCCAAGAGTTGAACACAGGTTCTCAAAAGGATATGTGTACTCTTGCATTCATTGCAGCATTATTCACATTTTATAAAATGTGGAGGCAACCCAAGTGTTCCCTAACAGATAAGTAGATAAGCAAAATGTAGCATATGCACACAATACAATACTATTCATACAATATAGTACTATTTCCTTCCTTAAGAAGGAAGGAAATTCTGACATACACAACATGGATGAGCTTTCACATTATGTTAAATGAAATGAAGATGAAGTACTTAGAAGAATCAAATCCATAGAGACAGAAAGTAGAATGGTGGGTGCCAGGGCCTGGAGGGAGGAAGAGAGCAGGGAGTTTCTGGGTAATGGTGACAGTTTCAGTTTTACAAGTTGCAGAGAGCTCCTGACATGGATGGCGGTAATGGGTACACAACATTCCACATAGCTGTCCACTTAAAAATGGTGAAGATGGCAAATTTTGTTATGTTTATTTCACCACATTTAGAAAATGGAAACTACAAAGAAGACACCTTAGCTGCTCTGTGCAGGAGGTAACTATAAATGGATGTGGGTAGACTTGTTAAAAAGTTATTACCTGTGGTGAGAGATGATGGTGGCTTTGACTGAAACGGTAGCAAGGCAGATAGCGTAAGCAAACAAATTTGAAGCGCATATAGGAGGCAACAGCTGTAAAATTGATGTAGGCAGGTAGGAGAGAAGAACGAGGTGTCAAAATCCGCAGATTCACAAGTGTGTCGCCCTTCGCTGTACCCACGTACATCTTTAGCACTTCAATGTTCAATTCTTCTTGTACTTGCAGACCGTGTTCACAGCAAGAACACGTACTATGGCTCAAGTCTAAAAACCTCCTGAATCGACCTCAGACACTATTTCCCCCAAAAAAAGTTAATGAGCAAAGAAATGTCACGAGAATTCCTCCTGGCCATCCTGTGACCGTCAGTGACACACTTTATTGCACTAATTTCCGAAGTCCTCTGCCTCAGCCTGTGTCTCCAGGGCATCCTAGGAGACTGACTTACTAAAGGGCTGAGTTCCGGGCATGGCCATGGTAGAGATTCCTCAACCAGCCATCTCTAAACCCTGGCGAGTCAAAAACTTCCACGGCCGTACACAATGTGTTCCTGGCTGACTGACATGGAAACATACGAGGGAAAGGATGACAACGGGCGACCTTTGAAAAAAAGGAGGCGACATGTTGCTTTTGAATGTCCAAGTGAAGCGAACTGTATTGCAAGAAAGAAAGGCAGCTAGCACCTTCCCTCTGCCTGCTTTGAGCTTTGAGCCAGGCTGTCAGGACACAGCTCAGAGTCCATCTGCCCTGGAGGCACAGAAGGCTTCACTCAGCTGCTCGCAGGCCCTCCAGAGAGCGGGGATCTGAAGATCTGGGGAGGGGAGAGTTTGGGTTGCCCTGGGACATGCCCAAAAAAATCTAGTGGAAAAATCAACATGCCTGCAGGAAGGTTGACAAAATGATGGAAAATCCCAGATTGTTTGAGGGGGGAGTGTAAGGGGGGGGGAGGGGATACAGTGTTGATTATGTAACATCCAGCCCTTCAAACAATGGTGTCATCATCAAATGAGTCACTAAGAAACACATCAGGGCTCTCCCTTCGTCCCCGTTCCACACGCCCAGGAACAGCTAAGGGGCAGGTCCAGAAATGTCTCCGCTTAGAGAAGTAGGTTCTGCTTTAGAAAAAGAGACTATTTAATGCGAGAGCATGTCATCTGAGAGAAGGGGCGAGGGCAGCCCCCCTGGCTCCTAGCACGAGGGCGAAACACGCCAGTCCATCAACGAATGTCCAGCGAACAAACACCGTGTTTTCTGAATGCGAATCAACTTTCCTTCCCTTCACTCCCACCCAACACAAATCCATGGACTTCGACTGCGTGGGTTGTGTGCTGAGCATTTGTTCCCTCTGTCAGATTGATGATGCGATGAAAAGGACTTTACCAGTGGTGAGAATTGGCCAGGACAACACATGTGGAAAATACAGGCCAGGCCAAACGGACAGGCCAGGCTTCTGCTGCAAACTGGACCTGAAGGATGAGGCTGGCCAGGAGGCTCCTGGAACCTCCTCACAGGGCAGCGCGGGCAGCCTGATGCCAGGGCAATGTGAAGGCCAAGGGCAGCAGAAAGCCCAAGGAAGCGGTTTCCTGGAGCCCGCTCCCTGTAACCCCACCTACCCCGGCAGTAGGCTCTGGACAGGACCTCTGGGCTCACACTCTCCATGGAGGTTTTTGCTTCCTGTTGGGGAACCGGCCTCTCCAGGTCTCACTTGTTCTCTGTGAGGGAAGCAGCTGGAATGACTTCTGCTTGTCTACCTCAGTGCCAGCTACAAAGCCTGGCCCACATGCGGGCGGGCGGCCGCAGCTGCCTGGTGCCCACGGCTTTGCCCCCGACTGATGCCCCAAGTGCTGGATCTCCCGGAAAAGTGCTCCCGGCCCCGTGATGGAAGCCACCCCGGCACACCTGGGGCACCTGACTTTGGACTTGAGCTCAGGAGAGGCTATATCGTGGCCCTGGGACCGATGGATTCAGACAGGGGAGTCAGAGCTTTAGCCACCATTTTTATAAAGGGTGGAATCTTGGTGTTTGTTGTTGTTGTTGTTTTTTAATGGAACATCCTCTATAAGGGATTATCTTTTTCAGTAGCAGTGACACTGCCTTTCAGTGATGATGAATAATCACGTGCGACAGTGGATACTGATGCAAATATTCAAAATGTGAATGCCGAAATTCCAAATTCCCTCTCCATCGCTCCTTTATGGCTGCGGGAGCTCCTTCAGTTACAGGGAACAGCAACAGCAATGACGTCTTCACGCAGGTGAAGGATCTGACAGGGAAAAGCCCGCGCAGGCATCTCGATTAGTCTCTCTCAGCTCCCGTTATAACCCTCTCGCAGGAGGCCCTAAGTATTTCTAATTGAAGGAACAGCGCCGAGAGCTCACTCAGTGCCTCCAGAGAAACCAACTCACTGCATTTTATGGACAAGAACCACCACGGCTGTTGATCTCTTCCGTTCCCACAACACACCCGTCTCAAAATGTCTCAGAATGCTGAACACCTGACTACATCAATACAGGGGAGATTCCAGCGAGCACAGAGCCTAGCAACCGGGAACACACAAACAGGCATCACAAGCACATCAGACTTCTTGCTGACAGGACTCTTCAGGACCCTACGTCGGAGTTGGTGTTTACAAGAATCACCCTCCGCTTCGGAGAGCAGTTGTACCGCAGCGAGTGCGTACATACACAGGCCCCGCCGCCTCGGCGAGGCTGCAGCGTGGAGGCGGAAACGAGCAGGTAGCGTTCCCTGAATCTGTAGGCGTATAATGAGCCCGTGGCCTTTTCGAGGCAGAGAAACATCTGCTTATTTTTTCACTGCGGCCTC
>PVJC01033523.1:0-19320 GCA_004026665.1 Murina feae | reverse complement strand
TGCTGGCGTGCCTGACCAGCCTGGGTGACAGGCTTTAAGGCTGCCCACAGCTCCCATTGACCCAACGTCCCAGCAAGACTGGCTGGACGCAAGTTTCTGGAGTTTTTTCTCCTATAATTGATACTGTTCCTTGAAGGCCTGGGGTTATCTTCTATAATTGATACACTGTTCCTTTAAGGCGGCCTTCTAACTAATTAAGCCTCCTCTGCCTCACCTCGCAGCGTCTATAATGAAACAATTGTTACTTTTACTGGTTAGGCCAGAACTGCTCTTTCCTTCAGCTCCAGAGGATTCTATGATTGTTACATTGTTTCAAATGTTTCAAATCTGTGTTTTGCTAGAGGCAGTTTAATCAAAGCTGAGCTGAGCGGGCGCAACTTCACTTTCGCTCCTGCCGCAATGGAAAGGGCTGTTTACTCAGGTCCGTGAGTGGTGGCCGCCATGTTGGCTGGGCTAATTTGCATACAGCCGCTCTGATTGGCTGGTGGGCGTGGCTTACCAGTCTCGGAGAAACGGTTAATTTTAATATTTCGGTTTTATAGAGTAGATGCAATTATATTTGAGAAAAGTGAATATGTATATACCATGAATTGAATATAATAATGTAAATGTCTATTGCATTTAGTCTCTCTCCCAAAAAACTTGATATTTGTTTTTATTTAAAATGAAATATATTTTCATTAAAGATGTTTGAAATACATAGAAGAATAATTTTAAAATCTATATTCCCAAACACATCCAGCCTTTGTTTGTATGTATATTGTTAAAGCCATCCTTAGTTTTTGAGGTAGTGCTTACAAAACTAGAGCGCAAAAATTCTAATTAAGATGCCATTAAGAGTTAGACACACATAATATGTTAAAACTAGAAATATTAGCATGCATAAATACATTAAAATAGGTAAGTACTGAAATATTTTATATTTGTCTTTGTTAGAATGAAGACTGTGAATGTAAATTCCTTCAAGGAAAAGAATATTGTAACATAACAGTCTGCCTCTAAATTTATGTGACCTATTTTAGATTAGAATTTGTATAAGGTCCAATAATTATATAACTATTGATATTTGATGTACTTTCAATATGGCATCACTGAATCCAAAAGCAGATGGAAAAAAAAAATAAGAGAAAGAGGGAGCCAACCGCTCTTCATTTATTGTACGTGAGAATAAAAATACTCAAGTTCACTGCCTATGCTTCCAGGTTTTGCAGTGCAAGGGAAAGTTATGAAGCAGTAAGCCCATGGATTTCTGTAAACGCTAGGAAAGGAAAAGTCCGTTGTAATTCAAGGCTCAAAGTGTTTGTCTAGCCAATTATAAAATCAGGAAGATTCTAAAAGATTTAATAAATTTAGACCTTTAATCACAAAGACAATGCCAACTCTGAGGTGGACAAAATAAAAATAAAATCTGCCTACAGAAACGTTGTTGTAGGTCTCAGAGAACTGACTAAAGCACCCTGAGGATTTTCTCAGCTGGTCTTGGCTCAGCACGATGAAGACAGAAAGCAGCAGGTGAACAGCAGAAGGCTTATAGACAGTGTCAGGAAGAATGAAGCACTAGCTATTGCAAAAAAAAAAAAAAAAAGTCTCTCACTGGAAATGAGACAGAAATGAAACCAGGGCCCCCAGGACTAACAGCTACGTTAGTATACGTACAAATGCACTCCGTGCCCTCGCGTGCATGCCAGTGCTCACAGCCATCACACTTCGGCCCCGTGGCTCCAGGTCGGCACGTGCAGAGCCCCGTGACAGGATCACAGGGGACAGGCAGTGAGCCATGGGGGTCACACTCACATTCTTGGCAGGAGCCTCCAGGGCTGCTTGGGCTGCCAGTATAGCCAAGGGCACACCTGCATTGAAACGGTGACAAAGTAAAGGGGATTAATGATTTCATGTCTCTAAATTGCTGTTGTGTGTGTTGTTTTAAATGAAATAAAACTGATGGCAAGAGTCAATAGATCAGGGGTCAGCTAACTTTTCCTATAACGATCCAGATAATAAATATTCTAAGCTTTGCCAGTCAAGAGAGAACAATCAAAATCATGTAGTAAGAGAGAGAAAAAATTCCAAACTTTTTTGATTGATAGAATTCAAGATATTATAATAATAAAAATAATTGGTACAAATTATTTTATTATAATAATCTACTAAGTAAAACTAATCTACTAGTGTAAAGAAAGAAATTCTTGTTGAGGTATCAAATTCACTTAACTAGGGTTCAAATTTAGTGCTTCCTGTCATCAAATTGATTGTAAATGTTTGCTTGCAAAAACCATTTCGTAGATTAGTGCCATACAGAATCACAAAATGGTCAGAGTTCCGTGCACTATAGTTTGCCCACCACTATTCTAGATCATAAACTATTTTTTAAAGTCCTTTTTAAAAAATTATAAATAAATAAAGTTACATATTGACTCCTGGCCTTTCCTAGACTCCTGAATTTTAGATGTCAAAATGACTGAATCATTCAACTTGAGACAGGCTGAGACTCTCTTAGGTGAATGGCCTTCCGTTATTTCTTTTTCTTTTTTTTTAAAATATATTTTATTGATTTCTTACAGAGAGGAAGGGAGAGGGATAGAGAGCCAGAAACATCGATGAGAGAGAAACATCGATCAGATGCCTCCTGCACACCTTCTACTGGGGATGTGCCCGCAACCAAGGTACATGTCCTTGACCGGAATCGAACCCGGGACCTTTTAGTCTGCAAGCCAACGCTCTATCTACTGAGGCAAACCAGTCAGGCCTTCCGTTATTTCTTGAGTCTCTCCCAGGTAAGATGAAGGTTTCCCAACTGGTATTCCCCAAATCAATGCATTTGTGCCTGAGCCAGTCAATGCCAACCAACGATGGGAATCAGGAGAAACCCAGCACTCTGCAAGCCAGACCCCGGCAGCACTTAGGGGAGCCGTACTCTCTGTTGGCATGTGCTGCCTTGCTGCTTAAGCTCCTGCCCTCTCCCTTTTACCTGTCATCCAGTTTTTAGCAAACCTCTTCCCTTTTGAATCTGTTTAACCTCCTCTCTCAATTGCTACCCTGAAGAAGGGACAAGAACCCCTCCACTGGTGCCAAATCCATGAATTTTATTGAGTGACAAGGATCAAGTGAAGTGACAATAAACTAGGTCTTTTATTTAATTCTATTGCTCTTTCCTTTTGCAAGATGAACTATTCATTGTGTCCATGGAAGTGGGCTAATGTTGTATAAATAAAATACGTAACATCTACTTGAGAAATTACAAGGAAAACACAACTGAATAAACCCAAAAGGCAAGCCATTCAATGACTCTTCCACTTTCCCATGCATTCATTCACTTAAGGAGACACCCTTGGTTATGTTACTTTATAAGATCCTGGCAAGACCATATGCTCTGGTTTATCCAGAATGGTCCCAAATTACCAGTTTCCTGGTTTAATTATAGTTCCTATCTCTCCTTCCAGTATCCCAGATTGGACAATAAAGTATATATAGTTAGTCTAAATGTAATCAGCAGCCAGAATTTTTGTTTAAAAGGCAAGTATGGGAGGAAGTTGAGAGGTAATAGGATGTTGAAGCCAAAAGTTAATACCGATCAAATAATTTTGGACCATTTTTAGTGACCTGGTATTGTAAAAATTTGCATGGCTGACTGTGAAAGTTCATTTATCCTGGTCTGGTTAGAAAAGGCAAAGCAAGAAGAAAATTATCTATAACATTAGTCTTTTATATATTTATTGTAAAAATTGTTATTTTATTTCCACTATATGCTCAATAAAAGTGTTATTTACATAAATCCACTTAAATTGTTTCTTAACAAATTTAGGTGAAAGCATTCTATGCTGGTCCAGATTGATTAAATGCTCAAAGAGTTTATTATAAGGGTAACTAAGAAAGAGCATGGGAGGGTTTTCTACACTTCTGCAGACACTCAAGGCGTGTAAGCAGTTCTAGACCTAAGCTGATGAGTGTGGGCAGGTCATAAGGTGATTTAAATGATTTAAGAATCTCTCAGAAGTGGAAAAAAATTATTTGGAAGGTTATAGTAAAAATTTAAACAACACCTTTGGTTTAATTTAGCCAAATAAAAGCAATTTTTCAGGGAAATAGAACCTGATCATTTATGTTAGAGATGATGAATGTAAAGCTGTAACAACATTGGATAACTGCAAAAACAATTCAAGCCTTTCACATTGGATAGTGCATGACCCTGATCATCTATATGCTATATAAACTGCCAACTTCTATTTACTAAACATTAATGGATATTAAAAAATAAAATTTCTGTAATCACACTGCCTGAAGACAATAATGGACATCACAGTGTACCTTCCAGTCTTTTCTATACACATGCTTTCACAGATAGTGGTAACTTCAATTTATAAAAGTAGCTATGCTATCACACATTTCTTTTCATAAATGACTGCAGATAATTTCCTGGGTGTGCAGGGATGCTTTTAGTCATCATCTTGCTGGAGTTTACAAGGGCATGAAATGAATATTAGACTAAGCATGAATACCAAAGCACACTGATGTCAAAGTATATATCTATTCAAGTGACGTATATATCTCCAAAACAAATGGAAATCTTTTTGAATTCTGTGTTGCTTTAAGCTATTTAATTGCTGCCAATTTCTGTTGACATGAAAATTGTAAATGCACTGTTTTATATATATGTAAGTATTGGATATCGTGTTTAGAGTTACCACATAGAATTATTTGCAAATATGTTTTGCAAACTTATAGACACTGCATTGGCATTTACAAAACAAGTATTTTTAGTTACTTACTTATTTCCATGATTAATACAATCATTGCTAGCAATATCAAAAGAAGATTCTTAAACAAGTAATGATAACATTAACGGCTGTTTATATTTGCTCTGTAGAATAAATAACATCTCAAAACTTGTTCAAATTAGGCTCAAAGAAGCTGAACTTTGCACTCTCATACTAGTTAGTCAAGGACTTTGAACCGCTGGAGGTGGGTGGGGTCAGTTCTCAGGCCTTTTAGCCCCTCTCATGGGAGAAGCAGCTTCTGCGAAGGTGCTTAGCAGACCATCAACAGTAACATAATCAACACAATGTTAATTTAAAGTAGGTAGAACATCATCTCCTTTGCTATTATTGGTAAGAAAAATGGAACCCAACTAAACTAGAGGAGCTAGGCTATGTCCATGGGTCTTCATAGAATTTTAAACTGTTATCAATTATGTAAAAATTACAGTTAATATTAGCTACTCTTTGTTACTTTGGAAATAATGCCTAACACATACTAAAAATGGTAGTGATACACTTGAACACCCAGGATACTGATTTTAAAGAAAATACGATTCTAGAAGATATTAATTACAAACTTACTAGACAGTTAGTCTGAAATCCTGCTTCTTAATTTACCATTTGTATTATAGTTAGAATCCAATTTAATAATGACATATGTCTATTATCAGGTTTTGTAAAAAACATGGTGAAAGGAAGCCTTTATTAAACGCTGTTTGCCTGTTGAAAAAGAGAACTGAACAACAAACACTTTATTGTTTGAGTTGTTCTAATTAAGAATGCTTGGTACCATTTATATTCTGAATTATGTATACACTTCCCGATGTAGTGCCAGAGTGCTCAGAACAGTGATGTGTGTGTAATTAGTGCTGGCCAGTATTTTCCATGGAACTAAAATGAGAATTATGTGTGGCCAGCTCTTCGTTATTATTAACTACTTCTAAGCTTTTGGAAATTGATTTATTTGTTCTTATAAAGCTCCCCCCTTTCTCTCTCTTTCTCTACACACACACACACACACACACACACACACGATGGTATATATACATGTATATGTGTGTGTGTGTGTATATATATGTGTATTTACAGTATTTACAGACTAAAACAGATTAGAAAATTGTGAAGAATTTGTTTCTTAGGATAGGAAAATAATTTTGAAAGCATATAAACCACCAGTGAAAATGAAAATAATAAAGCTATGAAAATAATGAATACTTTTCTATTATGATCCTTTATTATACTATCCCTAAGCATCATTACGCTCTATGCAGCATGACTGCTCATACCGTTCACAGTACTGGCCTTCATATCCACGCGGACACGTTGTGCAGCGGTAATCATCCAGGCCTTCCATGACACAAGAAGGGCTGAAACTAAATCAGAGAAACATTGTAAAAAATACTTGCACCTATTAATTTTACCAATTTAAGTAATTCCACCCATGACCTAGATCAGAGATGGGGAACAGCAGTCCCGCGGGCCGCGGGCTGCACAAAGCCCGAGAAATCGTTTGGTCTGGCAGGGGTGAGCTAGTTAAATGTATGACCAAATACGGCAGGCTAATTTTTAAGCTGGTAATTTTGAACAGCCCACGAATGATGTTATAACTATCTAAATGGCTGTTGGCAGAAAAAAGTTTTCCTACCCCTGATCTAGATGCTTGGAACTCATTTTTGGTGATTATAAATGCCTATTTGTAAGTTCCTATTCAAGGGTAAAATATCACAACTAAATAGTACCAATAATAGTCAACAAATAAATATGTTTGGTTTTTAATGAATTAACAATGTATCACAGTGATGATGTTAAAATTTTAATAATTATATGACAACCATAAAAATATAAAATATTTAGCAAAAGTGTCCACTTTTCATGAATCAAAAGAAAAACATGACTAAAGAGTATACATATTTGTCTGACAGTAGAATAAGTATTATTAAATATCTTTCAGGTAAAAAAGGGGGGAGGCATAAAAACTATATTAAACTTTTTCTGAAACCTTAGCTCAAATTGCCACTGGTGCTTCAACATTTGAAGTGTGAATAAATGTTTTACTTAACATAAAAGAATGCATTTTCTAATTTACATATAAATTTCAAACTACATTTTACTTCAAATACCAAGTAATGCAATTTAGTGTGAGAAAAGAAGGAAAGTTTTTCTCACACTAAATTGCATGAAAAGGGTAAGATTTTTTCTGACAATTTTATAAGTTTTACTAATAAGTAGGTCTCATTTAACCTGTTTTCATTACAACACTTGGTCCAGGACTGTTGACATCTTACCCCACACACATACAAAAAAAGACTT
Source organism: Murina feae (assembly GCA_004026665.1). NCBI lineage: Eukaryota > Metazoa > Chordata > Mammalia > Chiroptera > Vespertilionidae > Murina > Murina feae. The sequence continues at coordinate 12,256 of PVJC01033523.1, read as the reverse complement.
GACAAGACTTGAAAACTAAGATGTATTAACAGGTAGTTTGGGGTTTTTATAAACTTCTTTTAAAGGTGAAGAGTGCTGCATTCTCACTTGATACCACTGCATGAGGTACTGGAATATTTTAAAGAAAAAACAAAGATATTTGGTGCAAAATGGTAATGTTGCAAATGCCTCATTTTTCTTTATGTTGGCCTGCTAACCCAGTAGATACTGAAAAAAGCAATAAAGTATATAAATGAGGGTCACAACCTCTATTGCTTTTAGCATCTTATTTTACTTCTCTTATAATGCATTAAATCAATAGTGTATGAATGAGTAATGAACTTGAACCTTGCAAAATATGTAAATGAATCAATCCACTATTCACAAACTCATTATCCAAAAAGTTTATTTTTTTCCTTCGCAAAAACAGAGATAGGTATGAGATAGGTGAATAGACAGATATCTATATATGCAAGCTTCCGGGTAGTAGGTTATAATATAAAAAATGTATTTCCTACTGTGGCTATGACCAATAAACTTTGGAAGCCACTGAACTAGCCCTTTGATTTGGTATTTTGATTCTTACAAGACCCTCTGCATAAGAAATGTATTCATATATTATACAAATCAGCCCAGCTGGTGTGGCTCAGTGGTTGAGCACTGACCTAGAAACCAAGAAGTCAAGATTTGATTCCCCGGTCAGGGCACATGACCTGGTTGTGGGCTCGATCCCCAGCAGGTAGTATGCAGGAGGCTGATTCTCTCTCATCATTGATGTTTCTAACTTTCTATCCCTCTCCCTTCTTATCTTTCTAAAAATCAATAAAAACATATTAAAAATATACAAATCATATAAAGGAAAAAGAAAACACACTTTAAAAAAATTCTGTTAAGCAATCAAGGTGGTATGCTTTCTTTTCCTTCTTAAATTTCTTAAGGCTGTAAACTCACACCCTGATAACCTAATGTCTGCTTTCATTAGTGGTGGTCAAAATTCAACAGTGGGCCTCGGTTAATCACCAGCATGTGCACCAAGTCTCGCTTGCAACCAGAATCCGATGCTCCTTCACTGCTGTTCTCTCTGTGGTGCTCAGGGCCGTGTGGCCTTATTTCCCTTGTCTGCCTGACAGCCCTCCTCCTGGCTGTTCCTCTCCTTCTGGCTTCTCTAATGTAGATAAGTCTTATGTTTCCTCCTTTTCATGGGGTCCGATTGGCTAATAATACCCCAGGAAATCTTACCTGACTTCGATTCATTTGTTAATATATGCCTTTCTTCATGTGCCCTTAAATTTTTCAGATTTCCATTTCCTGCAGCTGTTTGCATATTTCCATTTAGACAGATCCTTGACATCAATTTGAACTATTTCAAGCATAAGCAGTCTTTCTTCTGTAGCCTCTCTCTGTCGGTTTCCCTATTTCAGTTAATAGCACCACCATCGGAGGTCAACCTGGCTAAAAACCTCTGGCTTCCACTCTGACCTACCTGGCTCTTACCTCTCATATTTAATTAGGTATCAATTCTGTATAACTGCATTCAACAATTTCCTCACATTCACCCACCTGTCTCCATTCGTGTTACTATTTACTACCTTTAGGTTCTAATTATCGTTTGCCTAAGCAAATGCAACAGCTTTTTAATTGGTCTCATCACTTTTCTTCTTTGTTTGTTTTAATTCATTATATTCAATTCTATCGTAATAGTTTTCCTAAACTGTGGCTCTCATCATATTAAACTTTGCTTAATAATAAAAACTTGTAGTGTTTCTTATTACATAGAAAATTAAGCAATGATTTCTTAGACTGGTATTCAAGGATGTCTCCAATATGGCCTCCATTTTCCAACTCATTTTCATCTGCAAATATAAAATTCTATTTGAAAACCATGCTCCAAATTTTTACTTACTAGTTCTTAAACATGTCTTGTATTTTCTATTCTCTAAGCCTTTGCTCATATAATTTCCTACTATCTCCACCAATAAAAGTTCTTTAATCCACTGTTTTAGGATCTATTATGAATACTACTATTTCTAAACCTCCAAAATCAAGGGTGATATTTTGTAACTTTAAATTCTCTTTACATTTAAGTTGACTTCTCTTAAGATACATTTTTGGACCCTCTCCACCTTTTATGTCTTATAGCTTTCGTTATAGCTCATCCAAAAGTAAATTATCAATTAATTATTAAAATTTTCTAATCCAAATGGTTCACATTTTCAAAAAATATATTTTTATAAATTTCTGAGGGAAAGGAAGAGGAGGAGCTAGATACAGACATCAATGATGATAGAGAACCATTAATCAGCTGCCTCCTGCACATCCCCTACTGAGAATCAACCCCACAACCAGGGCATGTGCCCTGACTGGAATCAAACCATGACCTCTTGGTTCATAGGTTAATACCCAATCACTATCCATAGTGGCTGGGCCAATTGGCTTAGATTTTAATAAACAATAAAATAAATAACATTCTCTTACTGAAATCTGATCACTTAAGGGAGATTATGGAAAAATGTAAATAAAATTATTTTTTAAAATCCACCACTTCGTGCTTAGATGAAAAATAAATCACATATATTATCCTTATCACTATGCAAATTCTCTAAACATTTACATTGGACTCCCTATAAATACCTGTGATTTTGTTAAACAATAAACAGGAGATTGCAGAGTAAAGGGAGACAACTTAAATGAAGTTTTTAGAATGTATATAAAGTCAAATATTAAAATACACACACACACACACACACAAACAAAAAAACCCACTAAGTCATCACTGGTAGAATTATCTCTTCATCGGAGTTGTTTACAGTTCTTATAAATTCAAGATAAGGATTCTATATCTGAACAAACTGTCCTACTTCTTTTCAACAGCAAATTCTTTGAGAAACGCTGCCCTACCATGTACAGACTGAAGCCTATAAATCACTTAGCAGAAAGTGTAGATGTTCTTAGAAAAAATGTAAATGAAAATACTTAGTTTTTTTAAACAATATATAAACCAACACATAATGTTCAGACAGCACTGAAATAAAATATTCCAGATTTTGCTTACCTTCATGGCTATGTTTCCATGGTATCAAGTTTGGACCATTTTAACAGAGAGGGGGCTGCTTTTCTGGAAGATACTGACTTATTTTTGGAACACAGCACTAAGTCACCTTGCTTCAATTGCACCATTTGTAAATTATTTTCTTGATAATTCTTTACCAATCATGAGTTAAACACCAAAAATGAAGAGAAACAGCCAAACAATGCGATACACACACACACACACACACACACACACACACACACTAAACAATCCTTCATAGCTTGAATTTATGGCAGAGTTATATACAAACATTAGACCTTTATAAAAATCTATAAAATTATGTACATTTGTATATATATCATTTATCTCAAAGACATATATTAACATTTATATTTTAATTAAGAAATATTATTTACTTGGGACAAGGTTTTAAAGGAAAAATGAACCATAAGTTACTATGTGCCCATTTTTGTCTTATTTTTATACTGTTAAATACATTTCTGTCTTAAATTTTTGTCTACAGGAGAAACATAGGCAAATCTGAAAGCCCATGTGCTACCCAGATGGGGTTACTGACTGGGAAGCATGGCAATCGCTCTCTGTCTTACTTGTTGCTGGGAGAAATCAGAGGGCAAGCGCACTGCTGACAGTCACTTGGCGACCCCTTGATGATGCCATAGTAGCCGAGAGCACATCGCTCACAGAAGTCACCAGCAGTGTGATGCTGACAATTCTGTGAAGGAAAGGGAGGAATTCGTTTTTAATGTAATAAAAGCTCTAATGCAATTTATCATACAGCTCTGCACCGTACACATTCTTATGAACACACACACACACCATTGACAGAAAACTCAATGCTTTGATATACATAAATGTTTTTAAAACTCTTTCCTTTGAGAGACTAATACTGGGTTGTTATAACTCTACTGACAAGAGTTTCTGTTCTCCTTTTCCTATGTGCATGTCAGTATAATTTTTTCCTCTTACTCTAATGTCCGGAATAAACTTCAGAAATCTCTAAAGTTTATTATTATATCATTTGGCCATTGATATTTCTTCTTGACAAAAGGCTGAAAAAGTGATAACAATCCTGGGACCTGGTGCATGCCTATCAGTGTGCTTTCTGAAACCAAACCAGGTATACATGTTTTAAAGACACAGCAATAGAAAAAACAAACAAAAAACGATCAGTTTAGTTACCACCTAAAGAATGTTACTCATCTAATTCTTGTCATATGTTAATGGTTCTTTAGAGAAAGAGAAGACCCAATCTAACCTAGGAATCTCAGGTCAATATTTTTGTGTCATGCTTGCATCATAAGAGGCACTGGGTAATATGCTTTGAGACACTGACATAAGGCATTAGAATAGTCTCAGAATGGTTTGTAAATGGTTTTGAACTTAAAACTCATGAAGGAGAACTGTATTTAACACATAGGATTTATATATGCAATAAGGACTGAAGAAGAGCTACATGCCAGGCACTGAGACAAGTAGTGAGAGGAATCAGGTGAGGGAAAAAGCAAAATAACATCCTACCCACCTAGCATGATACACGGTTATTACACTATTGTTGACTGTATCCCCTATGCTGTACTTTACATCCCTATGACCATATTGGTACTTCTTTTATATATAAAAGAAGAGACGGATAGAGAGGGATAGAGAGTTAGAAACATCAATGAGAGAGAGAGAGAAACATCGATCAGTTGCCTCCTGCATTCCTCCCACCAGGGACGTGGCCTCAATCAAGGTACATGCCTTTGACCAGAATCGAACCTGGGACCTTTCAGTCTGCAGGCTGATGCTCTATCCACTGAGCCAAACAGGTTAGGTCCATATTGGTACTTCTTAATCCCTTCAAATTTTTCATCCAGTCCCCCAAACCCCTTCCTCTCTGGCAACCGTCAGTCTGTCTTTGTTTCTATTTTGTTTGTTCCTTTATTTTGTTCTTTCTGTTGCACACAAAGAATGCAATATCGACTGTTGTTTAGTGGAAATGTGACATTTGACTTTGGAAGCTGAGAAGCCGGAGAAAACAGAAGGAATTTTGAGTGGGATTTTAGCTTGATTTTATAAATCATGATGTGGAGTGGTCAGAAGGATGACATAAACAGTATAAAAAATTGGAAGCAAAAAAGTCATTTAAAAAATAGATGTATAATGAGTCGATTTGATCAACTCAGCTGGAGCCACAGAGACACCTCTGGGCTGTTTATAAACATAAACCACATCCCATATGCTGAGCTCTTTGCTTCATTCAATCAATCAAGGAGCATGTGTTTTCTAATGGACAGACAATATTCGGTATGATAAACAGTAAGTCAAATAACTTTTTCTACAGAAATTACAATGGAATTAAAATTTGTTTTTAGAACTTCCATGGACTCTTTTTGAAAATTTACTTTATTTCCTGGGGGAGGAACCATGACATTACCTCAATGAATCTTAGACCTTTGGAGTTTTCTTCACATCTGTAGTGATGCCTTTGAAAATATATTGTATCACTTACAGATGCAATTTATACCTTAATGTAAAATTAAATTTTTTTATATAGTGAGATATAAATCTCACTCAAATATTCTAATTCTTCACTTCACCCTCAGCAGAGGACAACCTCTATTTTCAGAGAAGAAAAACTCCTTATTCCGGTATTCACTCAAGGCCAAATGACTCATCATCTTGCCTGCATCGTTTTCCATTGCTTTAATACTTACTTCTGTGTATAGGGAATGTAATCTTGTCATTTGTCTAAAGCTACCCTCTTCCTAAACTCTGATTTCCCTGCCCTCCTGCCTCTCATTTTCTCCAGCATTTGCACTGTCTCCTCCTTTGCTGGCTTCTTTCCATTGACATTTGAGTTTGCTCAAGTCTTTCCTATCTTAAACAACACTGGGTAACTTTCAGGCCATCTTTGATAAGCATTTAGAAAGCATTGTTTACATTCCTAGTCTCTACTTCCTCATCTCCCATCCATCCTTTAACCAGGCTTCTGATTTCAGCAATAATACTGTTCCAGGCTCATGCATAAAATCTTTGTTGCTAAATTAAAATTTACTGAGAATTATCAGTTTTCATGACATGAACTTTCTGTGGCAGCTGGTATTTCTGGCCACCCTTTCATCAAAATATCTCTTCCTATGGTTTCTTAATAGTAAATTTATTGATTTTTTTCCTGCTTCTATGGCTTCTCTTTTTTTTATCCTCCTTCAGGAACTCTTGCTTCCCTTTCTGTGTACTAAGATTGGTGTCCTTGATTCAAACTTTGGCTCGCATCTCTTTCTTTCCTTTACATTGTATACTGGTGATTTCATCCATCACTACAACTTTAGCTATCATCTATGTACACAAAACTGTCAATTTTATATATTCAGCACAGATATCTCTAATGATTTCCAGACTCACATTTCCATTTGCTTCTTGGATAGCTTGTATTGTATAGCATAAGAGCACCTTGAATTTGAAATCACAAACACTATGCTCATTTCTTTAAAACCTGGAAATATTTCTGTATTTCCAATTTTATCTGAGGTCACTCTGACCCTCTTAGTTACCCAGGCCAGCAATCTAGACGCCTTCCTCATCCCAAACGATAATAGAATCGTGGAATATGGTGATTACCATGTTGTTGTTTTTTTAATTCTTTTTTAAATATTTTATTGATTTTTTTTTTTAACAGAGAGGAAGGGAGAGGGATAGAGAGTTAGAAACATCGATAAGAGATAAACATCGATCAGCTGCCTCCTACACACTTCCGACTGGAGATGTGCCTGCAACCTAGGTACATGCCCCTTGACCAGAATCAAACCTGGGACCTTCCAGCCTGTAGGCCAATGCTCTATCCACTGAGCCAAACCAGTTAGGGCTGTTGTTTGTTTGTTTATTTATTTCTTTGCTGCTATTATTTTTATCTGGCAACCATCATCTTTTATCTTGTTACAACAGCCTCTTGGCTGAAGATTCTGCCTTCAAATTTTTTTGCCCATTAATTTCCTCACACTAAAATCAGAGTGATCATTCTAAAGAACCTATCAAATCGTGACCCTTTCTTGTTTGAAAGCCTACACTAGTTTCCCGTTGACCTCAGGAAGAATGACAGACCCTCTAGCATGGCAAGAAAGACCTTTATAGCCCAGTCCCCACTTACCCGTCTAGGCTTACCTCTAGGAACTGTAACCTTTGCACACTATGCTAAAGCCATGTGACTGTCTGAAATTCTCAAATTATATAATACTCTCACCTCTGAGACTTTTCATATGCATATCACTTTTCTGAAATAATTGTTCTCCTTTTCACCTGGTTAGCAACTATTTATTTCAGCTCTTATTATACATGTTGCTTTCTCTGATCAATATTCTCTGATGCCCCAAGTCAGCTAAATGCTCCTTTCAGCTCAACACAGTGATTGAAACATGGTGGGCACACAATGACTAGTTTGAATGACTGAATGAGTGTACTTTCTAGGAAGTATAGATGAAACTGGTCAGGCTTAAGGTGAAAAAGGCCACGTTTCAAGTCTAATGATTTGAACAGAAAATGTGGCTAGCAGGGCAAGATGATTTGTATTTTCATATTGATTTAAGGACCATAATCCTCTTTTATTCAGCCATCCAAAGGAACTGTTATATTTTAGCAATAAAACAGTCATTTCATATTTAACAGTAGTATAGTGAAAAATAATGATTCTAAGACAAAATAATTATCTATGAATTCCAGTCTCAAATCATTTAGCAAAGTGTGAAAGGATGAATAAGTGTTAACTGGGGAGTGTTTTAAGCACATATTTTACAATTATAGAAATGGACATGTGCGCAAAAGTACATGGGATCTTGAATAAAAATTTTTAAAATTTTGCTTTTGTAAAAAAAAAAAGTCACTGCATAAATATTTTTTTGTAAACTAATGTGACACTAATAACAAAAACACTCAAAGGTAATGTTTACCATTACTAGAAATATAGATTCAAAAATATGGTTTTCTCCTCTCATAACTACTACTCTATAATTTCTTTATACAACTAACAAATATTTTGACCTTCTCTGGACAGTCAATCTTTCAAAGGGTTGCTGACATACAAAACTTGGTTAACTGAATGAAATGTTCTGATTAGGTCCACAAACACAGCACATAAATCATGATGCTCTTTTTGAAACTTTTTGACATAGACCTTTTATATGACTTTCCTGCCTGTTTTGAAATAGTAGACATAATATTTCTGATAATATTTCTCTTGTGTAGAAATTAATCTTTAGAAAAAATTTCTGTTTTAGGTACCTAGTGAATAGTTCAATTATATTCTCAACAGTGATTTTGCTAGTATTTTTTCAATAATAAATTAGAATATAATATTTGTATTTTTTCCACATGGGAAAATTGGAAATATATATTCCTTCTATTAAATCAAATGAGTTTAATATTAATAATGTAGTATGTTAGACCTAATTTTAGAAGTTACCTAACCTTACCTTCTTTCCTTATGGAGTTACCTGCAAACTTTCCTTGATATATTATTAAATGCATGAATTCTTATAAGGCAGCCCTTCTCATCTTGTATAACTATAAGCTATGAAATTTCCCTTACGATGAATAAAAGTTAGTTTCAGTCTTATTTGCAGTCAGTGATCCAAGTTCTGCTGTCTGGAGCTAAGCAGATTAAATCTAATTTCCATTTTCCAGGAAAAGTTCTTAAATAGCTAAATGATACTATTATTCCCTAAATCGTTTTGCAAGCTCAGTATCTTCTTTTTAAGCTAAACATTTAACAATCCTGGTTACTCAGGATTTTTCTTAAAATAGAGATTATCAGTCTCTACCTGTGATTTGCAAATATAATGAATGAACTTCCTGCCTTGATCTGGATTTATAGAAATGAATCTATAGTCAAATAAAAACTTCTATTTCACAGCGATTGCTATTATATGTCATTTCCTGTGTTGTTGTTGTTGTTGTTGTTTCCTTAAACTCCAGATACAAGCTTCTAGAGGGCAAGGCCCAAACACCCCTTCCTCATCCTTACGTTCCTCCCACCTACCATAATGCCTGTGAATTGGAAATCCTGACAAAGGCCTCCAGCATCAATAGACACACGAACCTGCCTCAGTTCAAAACTCATCTGATAGTTCTACCTGCCATGCTCTTTTTGATTCTTGACCACCTTTTGATTACAGATAACTCGTTCAGCTTTATGTTATCTGAATGTTTGGTAGAGTTCATCCATTCACTGATACAGATTTTGAATATGACAGTGTCAAACACAAAGCCTATGCTTCATCACTGGGGACAACTCTAGAACTTGTCCTGTCTAATCAGCACCTTCTACACCCATCGGACCCGTTAACTGATTACCACCTGGCTCCTGTTACCAGCCTGTTTGAGGAAATCATGAAACATTCAGTCAATGGCTATTTAAATGCACCAGTTTGAATCACCACAGATCTGACCCTTACTGGCTTATGAGTTGAGCAAGTTATTCAGTTTCTCTCGGTATCAGTTCATAACCTGTGAAAGAAAGAATAATCTTGCACAATTGGCATGGCTCAGTGTTTGAGCGTCGACTCATGAACCTGGAGCTCATGGTTCACTTCCCAGTCAGGGCACATGCCTGGGTTGTGGGTTCCATCCCGAATGTGGGGTGTGCAGGAGGCAGCCGATGGATTATTCTCTCTCATCATTGCTGTTTCTATCTCTCTTTCCCTCCCCTTTCTGTCTGAAATCAATAAAAATATACTTTAAAATGACAGAAAGAATAATCCTATCTATCTCATAAACAGAATACCTGAGAAAAATCTACCGACAGTAGCCTGAACATACATGGTAGCCAACATTATTATCGCTGAATTCAATGTCTTTTGTATCACACTTACTGATGAACTTGACATTATAATGGGTGTTGTTATGGAGGAGAAAAGGATGATGACATGAAAGTGGCAGTGAGGAGCAGGGACACCTGCCCCACTGCCAGGCTTAGGGGAAGGAGGGAGTGTGAGAGAATGCAATGGCTCCCACTTGAAAGCACTGCAGGGGAAAAGTGTGTGGCAGAAAAGGAAAGGGAAGATAACATGAAAGGAAAAGGCAGGTCATGCAGGGGATTTTGCTGATGTGTGAGTAAGAGTCCCACCAGGTTGCTGGAAAGGGTTCAGAAAATGAGGAGAGGTGGGGAATGGGTTCAGCAAAGGAGATATGCAGAGCTGTGTGGGGTTAGAGAGTCAGCGGGACTCTAGATGCTGAATTTCTTGATAGTCCCGATTGTTCCAAGGCGGGACAGTGGTGGTGGAGTAGGCTGTTAGTAAGAAAGATTAAACTAACTAACCAATCAACTAACTAATAAGAGCAGCTGGAATTCTAAGGGAAATAGTGAAACTATAGAATAACCTATCAACGATCGTAAAGATTTTAGAGTATATCTAAGCAACACAATATGCTCATGATGTATATATATTTTAAAAGCAGAACATAAAACTGTACCTATGTATTATGTAAATCATATCTACAAGCACATGCATAGCATTGGTAGGAAATAACCTAAGTATAAAATGTTTGTATTAAGTTGAATTCTGGGTGACTTTAATTTTTTTCTTGATACTTCTTTGTAATTTTCAAATTTCTTATAAAAGGCTTCTTTTTGTTTATAATCAGAAAAACCCTCGTGATTTTTACATAAATAGTTGTTTCCTCAGGTGTTATTCTAAGAGGCTGTTAATATTCTGTTTCTTGATATGAGTAGTGGTTTTCCCAATTATCATTTCTTAATTATTTAAAAAATGTGTAATGTGATAAATGGCATGTTTGCTGCTTGTCGTATTACACACACACACACACACACACACACACACCCTGCAGTTCAGCAGGCCTCTGTACATGGCATCTGAGCATTGTAAAGAGGAATAAACACATGACCCGTGTTTAGAAAGGCTCGGGGGGATACCTGGCACATGGAGGTCTCAGGGTCACAGAGGCTGCTGTGTCCATTACATTGACATGGGACACAGGTGCCCAGGGTTGGCCCAGTGGGGCGGCCGCCCGGCCCAGAACGCAGTCGATAAAATCCTGGCATGCATGTCTGAAAGAAAAAGAAGCCAATTAGAACAGCCAACTGAGAAATCTTGCTTTAGTCACACTTGGGTCCTCAGTGTAGTTCCAAAGAAGGACTTCGTCCCCCGCCACCTGCATTAAAGGCAACATCACGTACAAACACAAGCGCCATTTTTGATCCCTAAAGTGTATTTCTGTCCAGTCCCTAGAGTTTTCAGGCAGCATCTATGTCATCAGATTTTTGTAACAGAAAACTGCCATTTGCATATGCCACTCAGCCTGAAAATGCTTCGAATAGCCATGTTTTTCTTGAGAAAGAGGTTTGATTTGAAATAAAATTGTCATATGAAGTAAAGAGAGAATTCTAATGTCCTTTACAATCTAAAAGCTGCTCCTATTGTGTTGGATGGCTAACTAGCAAGTGTTCAACAAGTTTCAGAAAAAGAACCAAATAAATAAAATAGTGTCATGGCTGCATTATTTATATCAGTATAATTGAAAGATTATAAAAGTAAGAAATTCAAAGTAATAAAAGCTCTACCTGTCTTGGGAATATTATTAGGCTGCTAATAAAATTTATCTTTCCCTGGCCAATTTTTATTATTTTATTTTATTTTGCAATAAAAACCTGAGAGAAGCCCATAGCTCTCATTCTCTGAGGATGAGAAGTCTTTATGTTCTGAGCTCAGTCCTCTCCATATGTAAAGCTGCTGCCTTTACTGGACACTGATTTATGAGTAAGCGTCAGGAGTTAATTTTTCAGATACCACTGAAGATTACAAAGGGACTGCGTTATCACTCTGGCTCTGCAGGATTCTTTCACAGGATACCTTGTTCCCATTGCTAAAAGAAAAGTGACGGCTTAATCAGCAGGGGAAATACTAGTGGGTTAAGAACTTCATCATGCCTCTGCATCCTTGTGGTTCTGGACTAGGTCTTTCCTAGTGGAAGAGGCTAAGTGTCTTACAAAGAGAAAAAGATCAACAGTCAGCAATCTCCTTGTTTATTTTGATTCCCATTATGTGAAAGAACCTCAATTAAGAGTCCCTGCTTTTATCACAACCTATAAGAAGGTCTAATGAGATTTAATAACACCAGCTGATAAAACCGGGGATAGTATTCAAAATATTTTGAGTCTTACTTGTTTCGTGGTGGATGTATCATTCTATTTTAATAAGTTTATTCATATTATTAAAAATCACAGTTGATTTTTTT
>PVJC01033522.1:0-19316 GCA_004026665.1 Murina feae | reverse complement strand
CAGCGTCTATAATGAAACAATTGTTACTTTTACTGGTTAGGCCGGAGCTGCTCTTTCCTTCAGCTCCGGAGGATTCTATGATTGTTACAATGTTTCAAAAAGCTGTGTTTCGCTAGAGGCAGTTTAATCGGAGCTGAGCTGAAGGGCGCAGCTTCACTTTCCCTCCTGCCGCAATGGAAAGGGCTGTTTACTCAGGTCCTGGAGTGGCGGCCGCCATGTTGGCTGGGCTAATTTGCATACAGCTGCTCTGATTGGCTGGTGGGCGTGGCTTACCCTGTCTCGGAGAAACAGTTAATTTTAATATTTCGCTTTTATTAGTTTAGATATATAAAAGACTAAGGGAGTTTATTACCACCATCCAGCAATGCAAGAAATGCTAAAGGGACTGGTGTAAAAAAGAAGCAATAAAAAGCTAAGAAAGAAAACAGGCACAAAAAATAAAAATGGCTACAAATAAGTACCTTTCAATAATAACTTTAAACGTAAATGGACTAAATGCTCCAATCAAAATGCAACGAGTGGCTGAATGGATAAAAAAACATGACCCATATATATGCTGTCTATAAGAGACCCACCTCTGTCCTGCTAGTCACCATCTTTCTCAGTCTCTTAATTTTAAAATGGTGAGTTTCTTATCAAGGGCCACAATAGTGTGGCTGGTATCAGTTTATTGGACTAGACCAGCAGCACCATAATGTGAAAATATGTCAATAAGGATGAGGTACCACTGGTAACCTTGAGTTAGGGCCAAAGGCTGCATGTATGTGATTTCCTAGGCATTGGCAGAGCCCTATGCTATGTGTCCTATCCCACCATGAAACAATCAGGTTAACTTTTGGGACAGGCCACCAGTCTGGTATACAGTGGTGTCCTTTGCATCGGAAATATAAAGTCCCTTACTTTGTGCCCAGTTATGATTGATGTGTTACCATGTGAAGGACAGTGACAGGTCTAGGTAACATTGGTGGCAATTTGATCAATAAAGACCCGAGCAGCATTTTTATTCCAATCAATCTCATGAGAACATGGACCATCACTTAGCATCAACTGCATGACTCTGACACTTTAGTTGGTAGCCAGAACTTGTTTCTATAGTTTGCAGCCCCAAAGAGGGGAATCCGTAGATCTCTAGTTTTCCAAGTGGCAACTGAGCAGCCATTAGTAATGTTAATATCCAACAATGTTCATTAAGAAGTGTATTGGTTCCAGGTCGATGTGGCTCAGTGGTTGAGCATTGACTTATGAACCAGGGTTCAATTCCCAGTCAGGGCACATGCCCAGATTGTCAGCTTGATCCCCAATATGGGGCATGCAGGAAGCAGTTGATTGATGATTCTTATCATTGATGTTTCTATCGCTCTCTCCCTCTCCCTTCCTCTCTCTAAAATCAAAACATATTTTTAAAAAGAATCGTATTGGCCAGAATCATGAGAATGATCTTGAATTCTGTCTTCTGAGTGGAGTTATCATGTCAATTTTCAGTTCTGTATAGCTGGAGCTCAGGTTTAACAGCTGCCACAGCTCAGTGGACACCATTGGTTCCATATTAACCTAAGTATTAGTGAACCAGGCTGAGATATTTAGTGGAAAACTCTATGAATTGAGGGTCCTATTGAACTAGTGGCTTTGATTTAAATGGCAGAAAGGGTGATAAATTTATCCCATAGGAATAGTGGCCTTTCTTTCATGTAAAGCCAATATGCTGCTGGAACCAGGCTGGCTGCATTCTTGAATATATCTTTTCTATCTGAAACATATATCTTGGCTATATATTTAAGAGTGGCATCTCTGGGTCACATTTTGAGGAACAACTATACTGTTTTCCAGAGTAGCAGTACTATTTAAAATCCTGTCAGTCTTAACCAAGGATGTCCTGTGTTCATGGATTGGTAGAGTCAACATCATTAAAATGTCCATACTACCCCCAAAAATCTACAGATTCAGTACAATCCTTATTAAAATACCAATGGCATATTTCACAGATATGGAACAAACTCTCTACAAATTTATATGGGACCAGAAAAGACCCTGAATAGCTGCAGCAATCTCGAGAAAGAAGAACAAAGTTGGAGGGATCATAATACCAGATATCAGGTTATATACTGCAAAGCCACTAGTACTGGCACAAGAACAAACATATAGACCAATGGAACAGATCAGAGAACCCAGATATTGACCCAAACCATTTTTGCTCAATTAATACTTGACAAAGGATGTAAGAGCACACAATTGAGTCAAGATAGTCTCTTTAATAAATGGTGTTGAGAAAATTGGACAGGTACATGCCAAAAAATGAAACTAGATAGACCACCAACTTACACCATATACAAAAATAAACTTAAAACGGATCAAAGACTTAAATGGAAGTCATGAAACCATAAAAATCTTAGAAGAAACAACAGGCAGCAAAATATCAGCCATCTCTCACAGCAATATGTTTCCAGATACAACTTCTAGGGCAAGGCAAAGTAAGGAAAAAGTTAACAAATGGGATTACATTAAAATAAAAAGCTTCTGCAAAGCAAAAGAAACCATCAGCAAAATGAAAGGAAGCCCACTGCATGGGAGAACGTATTTGTCAATGACACATCTGATAAGAGTTTAATAGCCAAAATATATAAGAACTCATACAACTTAACAAAAGAAAGACAAACAATCCAAAATGGGCAAAGAACCTAAATAGACACTTATCCAAAGTGGACATACAAAAAGCCAATAGCCATATGAAAAAAATGCTCAAAAATGTAAATTAAAATGGCAATGAGGTATCACCTCACACGTTTCAGAAAGGCTATCATGAATAAATCAACAAATGACAAGTGCTGGTGAGGATGTGGAGAAAAGGAAACCCTAGTACACTGCTGGTGGGAATGCAGATTTGTGCAACCACTATAGAAAACAGTATGGAGCTTCTCCAATAAATTAAGAATGGAATTGCCATTTGACCCAGTGATCCCACTTCTAGGAATATATCTTAAGAAAACCAAAACAGTAATAAGAAAGAATATATGCACCCTAACGTTCATAGCAATGTTATTTACAATAGCTAAGATCTGAAAATAGCCTAAGTGCCCAACATTATATGAGTGGATAAAAAGGCTGTGGTACATTTACACCATGAAATACTATGCAGCCAGTGAAAAAGAAGGACCTCTTACTCTTTGTGATAGCATGTAGGAACCTGGAGAGTATTATGCTAAGCAAAATAATCCCATTAGAGAAAGACAAGTATCACATTATCTCATGCATATATGGAATCTAATTAATAAAATAAACTGATGAACAAAATAGATCTAGAGACATGTAAGCATTGAACAGACTAACAAATCTCAGAGGGAAGGTAGGGGGTGAGAGGGGAGAGAGATTAACCAGGGAACTTATATATGTACAGGCCACGAACACAGAAAGTAGTGTGGTGAAGGCCTGGGAGAAGTGTTGAACTTCTACTTAAATTCAATATAAGAATAAGTTTGCAGAGTTTATTTTAAATGGTCATTTATCTTTTTTTGTTCAGTTTTATGAGTTCTTATATACAGTCCATTATGAGAAATATGGTTTGTAAACATTTTCTCCCATCCTGCACGTTGCCTTTTAATTTTCTTGAAGGTATACTTTAGAGAACAGAAGTTTTAAATTTTGATAAAGTCCCATTTAACTACTTTTTCTTTTGTTGCTTGTGTGGTTTTTTTTTTTTGTTTGTTTTTTAAATATATATTTTATTGATTTTTTACAGAGAGGAAGGGAGAGGGATAGAGAGTTAAAAACATGGATGGGAGAGAAACATCTATCAGCTCCCTCCTGCACACCTCCTACTGGGGATGTGCTCACAACCAAGGCACATGCCCTTGACTGGAATTGAACCTGGGACCTTTCAGTCTGTAGGCTGACACTCTATCCACTGAGCCAAACTGGTCAGGGGTGCTGTTTGTGTTTTTGATGTCATATCTAAGAAACCATTCCCTAATTCCAAGTCAACAAAGATTTGTTACTATGTTGTCTTCTGACAGTTTTAAAGCTTTAGATCTTACATTTAGGTGTATGACCATTTTAGCTAATTTTTGTATATAGTGTGAGGTGCTAGCCACCTTACCCTACCTCTCCATTTCAAGATTATTTGCTGCTAGCCAGCTATTCCTCTCATGCCAATTTGCGGATTTGTACTGCACACATCGGGCGCTTATCACTACTGAATTAAATCCCTTTCTCACCACTTACTTTATCAAAATATGGTTCAACTAAAATCTAGCGACCTTAGGTGGTGGATTTTTTAAAGAAAAAAGAAAAGCCGCTGAAGTCAATTGTTGCTGCTGTATATCTTTCCTACCTGTAGAAGAAATGGAAACTACACGGTTTATTGCTGCCACCTGCTGTCAGGTACAGTTCAGACCATTGGTAGTCTCAGAAGTTAACAGGGTTAGCAAATTTAAATCTTTCAGGGGTAGGCAGTAGGAATGTGTGCAAGGTTCTGGTTAGGAACTGTGAACTGCAAGCACCAGCCCATAAAAAGTAGCTCCTCACCTCCAGAGAACTATTGCCATAAGGTACTATTGGTCCAGTAAGACCAGATCACTGAATTTTTTTCCAGAAGAATCCAGAAATGTAGATATTTAAATGTGAACTCTTCCAATTTTTAACTGTTAATTTAAGAAAAATGTAAGTACTGTGCTGACCAAATAAAACAGGTCTCTAGGATAAGAATTTCCAACCTCTCTTTCTCCTGCCACAGTCCCAAGGACTATTTTGATAAATACAGGAGTGAAGTTAAAAGGAATTTTCTCTAATGAAATTCAAGAGATATTGGCAGTGTTCCATCATCTTTAGGCTGCTTGACTTATTTTGGAATCTGAAGACATGGGCTTTCTTGAGGGCAGAGGGACCAAGTATTCTGCAACTTTTTACCCCTTTCAGTGAGTTACTCCTTACATTGCCCTGAATGGAGTAAGTGCTCAATCAGCACAGAATAGAGGAATAGGTTTAATGTTTTGACCCTGCCACTGAACATCTCTGGGTTCTAGGGTAAATCAAATAGCTTCTGTGAGTGCCCATTTCTTCACCTGTAAAATGTGAGTTGTAAGATTAAATTTTTAAAAAAATCTTCACCCAAGGATATATTTTTAATTGATTTTTTAGAAAGAAAGAAAGAAAGAAAGAAAGAAAGAAAGAAAGAAAGAAAGAAAGAAAGAAAGAAAGAAAGAAAGAAAGAAAGAAAGATGTGAGAGAGAAACATTGATCGGTTGCCTCTCCTACACGCCCTGACCAGGAATTGAGCCTGCAAACTAGGTATGTGCCCTGACAGGGAATCAAAGCCATAACCTTTTGGTGTATGAGACAGTGCTCCAAACAAGCCACCCAGCCAGGGCATGAAGTTAAACTTTTATGAAAGTTATTTTAACTTAAAGATGACTTCATAGTGATGAAAGACAAGCTGAATAAAGGAATGATTAAATTCTCCAGGAAGAAGTTCCCAAGCATAAACTGGGTAGCTGAAAGATCCTCAAATTTCAGGGAAACCACTGTCATACTAAAAAGAACCCTGATGAAAATCAATCACAGAACAATTTGACATAAACTGAGAAGATGAAAGGTTTCAGCTTGAACATAATTGAATGATTAAGGCTACATCCACAACTTTGCCCTCATATACTATTCAAAACCCTCCACCTAATTAATGTTATGAAATTCAATCATTTCTAATCTTTAAAGTGCCATAAATTGTGGTGAATGCCAAGTGTCAATATGGAAAGATCAGTGAATTGCCCTCTAAACATAAAATTTCCCAAAATTACCTGATCATAATACTCACCTCCCAGTGGGTACTTGTTAAAAGACACATTCCCCCTTAAGATCATGATTTAAGAAGTCAAGGTGGATAGAATATATTTTATCTGTATTTCACTAAGCCCTAAAGAGATTCATGTAATCAATCAGGCAAGTTTCTGAAACTCTAAAGAGGATTTGGTTTCTGATTTTGAGTTCTAGGTGACTGCTAGAAAGATAACTTTGGAGAAGTCACCAACTATATGAATTTTCTCCCCTGTAATAAAATGAGAAGCTGAATTGCTAGATTTAGTTTTGATTACCAGATTTTAAAATACCCCTTTATGATCTAAAAATCTATATATTATGCTTATTAATTTTGAAAAAAAAGATTTGATACTCATTCCCTCCATCTTTTTGATTCTCATTGTTTCAGAATCCCTAAATCTCTATAAAGGAAGAACCATTTTAACTAAGTCTCCTTGACAGCTTTGTTCAGATTTTTAATATTTGTTTCAGATAAGATTGTACATCTCATTCCAGGCATAAACTGACAAAATTGAAGAAAATTACATTTATCAGACAATTTAAAATTTGTGTCTTATGATTGAAACGTGGGACATAAAGAACATTATTGATTACATTTAAAGTCTTATTTTTCAAATAGATTATATTGTGTTATGTGGGGGCTGTTGATGTTAGAAGCATAAATATGTTAAAATATTTAAACATCTCATGATGCTTAAAATCTGTTTTGACATTTTGTCATTATTTTATTTTAATACTAGAGGCCTGGTGCACGAAATCATGCACTGGTGTGGTCCCTTGGCCTGGACAGCGATCAAGGCGGATGGGAGAGTGGGGGGTGCAGGCCAATGGGTGGTGGGGAGGACCATGGGAGATTGGTTGCCACCACCACCCCAATCGGGGCTGATTGGGGGGTTGGGGAAGGCTATCTGGCTGGAGGGAAGGGACCATAGGAGGTTGGATGTGGGAGCGCACTGACCACCAGGGGATAGCTCCTGTGTTAAGTGTCTTCCCCT
Source organism: Murina feae (assembly GCA_004026665.1). Lineage (NCBI taxonomy): Eukaryota > Metazoa > Chordata > Mammalia > Chiroptera > Vespertilionidae > Murina > Murina feae. The sequence continues at coordinate 12,516 of PVJC01033522.1, read as the reverse complement.
GGTGGTCAGTGTGCATCATAGTGATCAGTCCACTGGTCGTTCAGTCATTCAGTCGCTTAGGCTTTTATATATACAGATATCAGGAGCCTCAAAAATAATAGTAGTGTCCTAGGCCTCTTTTGAACTCAGAGTTCTTATTTGTAATTATACACCTGGTACATCCTTCTTGTTACCCAAAACTAAATGGTCCACTCATGCAATTATCTCATTACTTCTGCCTCTTCTAGGACATTTTTCCATTATTTATGGCAATGCCTCCCTCTCTATGAACTCACCTATATAACTTTTCTTTCTTGATTTTCTTCAAGGAATCTTCATCTTCCACCAGTCCCTTAACTGGGATTTTTTTCCAAGTTTTTATACATAGCCTATGTGGACACAAACTCAAGTGCTTAAAGGGACCAGGCAGTAAACATAAATGACTCAGTATTCCATTGGGGGTCTCTACTTGGATATTCCCCTATCATTTAACATGTCTAAAAAATGTGTCAACTTCCTTTGATTCAGTTCTCCCCCCCCACATGCTTTATTATTATTATTTTTGGTTAATGACATAATAATTCTGATCCATCTATCTGGAACCAGTGAAGAACCGAGACAGAATTTAGTCAGACAAAAGAGTGTGTATAGGTACATAAGCATGATTGTGGTGCTGGTACAGGTCTAGTCAGAATCCAAGATTAGGCAGTAAACAGCAATAAGATCAATGTGGGTCCTGGGGGCAGAACAGAACTAGGTAAGCTTTAAAATGCATTACATAATGCCAAAAAGGTGACCCAAAGCCAGGGAAAGCTCAAGCAGGTCTTATCAAAGCACCAGGAAACTTTAAGGAAGCGGTTGCTTCAACTATTTTCTCCAGTTACATTTTAATTAAAGCAATTCAGAACTACTCTCTGGCAGTTGTCCCAGAGAAGGAGCCTTCAGTAAGTGATTCTTAAACTTTTATTGGTTATGTACCCCTTTGAGAATCTGATAAAAGTTATAGTTTTTCCCCCCAAAATACACAGATTTCTATATTCAAAAATTGGTATATATTATTTCAGAAACCCCAGGCTAAGAGACCTGTCACATAAATTAAAGGACATTGGCTAAATACATTGATACTGAATTTCCTAGGAGCAGAGTGGGTAAGGGAAGGAATACTCATTTCTCAGAAGGCTAAATTTAACATTAAAAGTTATGCTATGTTCCTTGTTCTCTCTACCAATGGATTACATTAGGCTGGATTGTCAAAATCTATGAAAGAAATACCTCATGCTTGATATTTTAAAATAATTATTCAATAGATATTATATTTTGAGAGCTAATTGTATGTCAGGTGCAAGGGTGAGACCTGAGGAATGAACAATGAATAAGAGAGACAAAAACGGAATTTGTGGTCTAGTGGGAGACACTGACATTAAACAAAGAAAAATACATTAATAAAAGTATTGCAAGTTGTAATTGTTAATAAAAGAAGGAATCAAAGAGTTTAGAAATAAAGTTATAGGAGGCAAGTATGGTGGAAATTATTTTTTTAATAAATCTTAATTGTTCAAATTATTACAGATATTCCTTTTTTCAACCTCCATAGTTCCCCTCCAACTGGTTCCCCCCAACACACACACACACACACACACACACACACACACACACAGTGCCCTTACCCCCACCACTGTCTTCATCCATATATGTAAGATTTTCATCCAGTCTCTTTCCATACCCCTCACATCCTTTTCCCCTTGAGAATTGTCAGTCCATTCCCTTTCTATGCCCTTACTTCTATTCTATTCACCAGTATATTCTGTTCATCAGATATTTCTATTGATTTAATTGTTATATTCACTGGTTGATATGTATCTGTTGTCACTTTGTTGTTCATAATTTTTATTTTTACCTTTATCTTCTTCTTCCTCTTCTTAAAGACTACCCTTCAGCATTTCAAATAATCCTGGTTTGGTGGTGATGAACTCCTTTAGCTTTTTCTTGTCTGTGAAGCTCTTTATTTGACCATCAATTTTACATGATAGCTTTGCTGGGTAGAATAATCTTGGTTGTAAGTTCTTGCTATTCATCACTTTGAATATTTCTTGCCACTCCCTTCTGGCCTGCAAAGTTTCTGTTGAGAAATCAGCTGACAGTCATATGGGTACTCCCTTGTAGGTAACCAACTACTTTTCTCTTGCTGCTTTTAATATTCTCTCTTTGTCTCTTGCCCTTGGCATTTTGATTATGATGTGTCTTGGTGTGGTCCTCCTTGGATTTCTTTTGTTTTGGGTTCTCTGTGCTTCCTGGACTTGTAAGTCTATTTTTTTCACCAGGTGGGGGAAGTTTTCTGTCATTATTTCTTCAAATAGGCTCTCAGTATCTTGCTCTCTCTCTTCTTCTGGCACTCCTATAATTCTGATGTTGGTACGCTTGAAGTTGTCCTAGAGGCTCCTTACACTATCTTCATATTTTTGGATTCCTTTTGCTTTTTGCTTTTCTGGTTGGGTGTTTTTTGCTTTTTCGTATTTCATATCTTTGACTTGATTCTTTCAGTCCTCTAGTCTGCTGTTGGATCTCTGTATAACATTCTTTATTTCAGGCAGTGTATGCTTAATTTATGATTGGTCCTTTTCCATTTTTTTGGTATTCTCATTAAGATCCTTGAAGGTCTCACTTAGTTCCTTGGAGGTTTGTAGAAGATTCTTGAGTAGCTTTATAACTGTGGTTTTGAACTCTATATCCTGTCGTTTGCTTTCCTCCGTTTCTGTCATTTGTGCTCTATTTCTTTGTCTCCACATTTTGGCTGCTTCCTTGTGTTTATAGAGTGACTTTCTGTGCTAGGTGTCCTATAGGGCCCAGTGATTCAGCCTCCCCAATCACCTGGGGTGGGCACTCTTGGTGTACGCCTTTAAGGGCTGGGTGGACAGTCTTGTTGTAGTTAAGTCTTAATTACTGTTGGTGTCACTAAAAGGAAATGACCTTCAGGCCTTTCTCCTCATTGTTTGGGGTTTGGAGTTTTTGGAGTTCTGTCCCAGCTGCAGTCTGTTAGGTTAGGCTTGCACGCAGACAGGCGCACAGCTTGGGTGGGGTTGTAAATTGGGTGGGGTGGGGTCTCAGAATCCATGATGACTGCCCCTCAGCCAGCTCCGTGGCTTTTCCCCATTTTGGCGTCTCCACGCCCTGGCATCTGCATACCCCTGAGTCCCCATGTCAGTGATTGCTGTGAATAGCTCTGCTAGAAGGCCACTGTCATCTTCTGCCCCGATGCCAGACCACCTGAAACACATTTAATGCGACCCTGGAGTTTGTAAACCCCTTCCAAGCCATGGACCCAGGTATAGCCACCGCCACCATTTGCCCATGCTGTGCGCAAGTCCATACCTCTCTGTTTTGATGCCAGAACTTCTACTCAGTCTCAATGCACTCTTTCTCTTACCTTCTAGTTGTAAAGCTTCCACTCCCTTGGTTCTGGAGGATGGCTGTTTAGCTTTATAGTTGTATTTTTTAAATGTGGTTGTGGGAGGCTGCGCATTCAGGTGTATGTTTTATGCTGCCATCTTGGTTCTCTCCAGAAATTATTTTTTATAAGAAAGTAACAAAAGGCCTTCTAAGGAAGATATTACTATGCTGAAGTCTAAGGAGTTTGCCTTGAGAAAAATCAGTAGAAGAGCACTCAAAGTCAAAGTGACCTTAAAATAGGAAAAAGGTTGTCTTGCTTAAGAAAATGAAAAATATCCAATGTGCACAGAGGAGATTACATGATGGATAGGATGGCATAGATGAGGGTGTTGAAATAAGAAAAGGTCTGATCATGCAGGGCCTTTAACAGGCCATGATGCCTGAATCTGAATTTTATTCAAAGTGTAATAGGAAGCCATTGAATAGGTGTATAAGTAGAAAAGTCATGTGATTCAATGAATATTTTTTTAAAATCACTCTGCTAGAGAATCCAAGATGGCAGCAAAGTAGGTGGTAGGTACACTCACCTCTTCCCAGGACCAAACCAGAATTACAACTAAAATATTAAACAATCAACTTGAATAACCAATTGAAGACTAACTGAACTGAAATCTTATAACCAAGGATTTTCAGAAGAAGCCATGTCAAAACTGGTAGGAAGGACAAAGACTCCAAAAGGGCTGGCCCTGCACTCAAATGTGACAACTAAGAATAAGGAGAGATATCTCAGTTGCAAAAATCCCCAGAAGCATGAGGTCTCAACCGCACATCAGGCTCCCCAGCCAGAAGCACCAGAACTAGGAAGAGGATCCCACATAACATCTGCTGCAAAAATCATTCTTCAAGATAGAGACGGCAGTCTGCTAGAAATCCAGGCACCCTCTTAAAGGGCAAGCACATAAAATCTAGTTCATAGCCACTCACACTGGACTCTGGTGAAGGGAAGACAGCTTGGAGAAGACTAGGGGCAAATGAGGAGAGACTGGATTGTGAGGCTCCAGGGAGAGAGCCAAAGGAACAATCTCCAAGGTCCCTGTGCTGAGTAACTTCCCCACATCGCCCACAGACACCATATTTCTTGGGTCAAGCACTCCCTTCTATACAGCATAAGCTGTATAGAAGTAAATGCAGTATTGGAACCTTGCTGAATCTCTGTCCCCCACTCTGTCAAGCTCACACCCTGCAGATAATTCAGCTATCTGGACCCATGGTGTAGAGGTTTGGGTGGACTCATGGAGTGTCAAAGACTGAGTTTTGTGGCTCTAGGGCTGGGGCCCATTGTTTCCTCACATGCTCAACTGATGCCACCATTCCTGAGCAGATCCATCCCTTCACATGACCAAATCTTAGTCTGTTTGAGTCTCAAGAATTCTTCTCTGCTCATCCTAATGACTCCCTTACATACCACCCCACCACAAAGGTCTGCAGGCACATGGCAGGTGGCATCTGGCCTTGTTGTACCCTGGGACTTTTGCTGAGGGGACTCAGACCCAGCATCAAGAGTAAGTTTGAATCTGTATCAGTCTGGGTGACTCATTGAGAATCTATCTCATATAACTCTCATACTGTCATAGGCTCTTTCAGCAACTAAGCCTAACAGGCCATTAGCAGGGATAGGCAAGCAGAGGTAAATCTTGTGGTGTCTTGAGCCTTTTGCTGACCTTCCACTGAGTTTGGTGCTAAGGGAAGCTGACCTTGGTGCAAAATTTGGCCCTTCCAATGCACACCCAGTCCCAACAGAGGTAGCCACAAACTATATATAACTTCATAGCTCCAAATGGGTAGCAAGGGCCAGTCATAGACAATGTCTGACATAGACCTGAATTATCAGAATCCCTTCTTAGAGGCCCCAGTACCGACACACCTGGTTGTGGGCTTCAGACTTCACAGCAGGATACAATTAGCTCTACAGATGGCACATCAAAAGGGAGATTTTGGCAGGCACCAGACCCTGATGGGGTGAAATCTGCTTCATGTAATGAGCACCTGCATAGCAGCTCATATGCTGTGGTCAAGGTCAATCCTCAGTCATCCAGCCTGAAGGTTAATCCCATGCATGGATGGTCCAATAGTAACCAAGACTCAAATACAATGAGAGGGCTCACATAATACACACAAGGTACATTCCTGGAGCACCTTGCTCAAGTGATCAGGGAGACTGTACCACTGAGCCACACAAGATACCTACAACATAAGACCATCCCACAAAGACTGAGAGTCATAGCAAAACTAATAAATATACAGAAAGTCAGCCAAAATTGGGAGACAAAGAAACAGGCTCCAAATTAAAAACAGGAAAAGTCCCCAGAAAAAGAACTAATAATATAGAGCCAAGAAATCTATTAGATACACAACTTACAACAATGGTTATAAGGACACTCAAGGAAATTAGGGAAGGACTGGATGGACTCAGTGAAAATTTAAACAAAGAGGACATAGGAACCAAAAAAATACACCAGTCAGAAATAAAGAATACAATATCTGAAATTAAGAATACACTAGAAGGAATCAACTATAGGTAGATGAAGCAGAGGACCAGATCAGTGATTTGGAAAACAAGATAGCAGAAAATACCAAATCAGAGGAGAAGAAAATTAAAAATAAGAATAGTTTAAGAGACTCTGATTTGGATCAATCCCTGAATCTGTGCATGTTATTAAAACTGTGATTTCTGGAAGGAAAAATGGGGGCCGTATAGACGGACATGTCCTGCACCTTGTCCCAGAGCAGATTGGGTGAGCAGCTGAAACAAGTAACATCCAGCCCAAATTGGCACAGGAGATTCAGCTGGGAGTGACACTTTGCAGCCCAGCGACTGTTGTAGATCTCAGGGCAGCTGCTTGTTGCTAAAATTTCTCCCAGAGCAGTGACTCTGTGGAGGAGACCATGCCATCTTAAAGGGGAGAGGGGCTATTATCACAAGCCTATACATCCAGAAATCCTGCAACAGAGGCACCTTGGGACCAACTAGGAACCCAGGAACATCAGATCCCTCAAAGATGTGGACTCAGATGAGCCTTGCACCTTCCCATGGAAAGGAAAGAGAGAACTACATAACCAGACACCCAGAGAAGAAAGATCATGAGGAGACAAAGAAACAGTCCACATATGAAAGAGAAACAGGCATCACAAGAAAAGGAAGTAAACAAAATGGAGGCAACCAACCTCGTCAGAGAAGGAATTCAGAGAAATGGTCATAAGGTGGTGGAGAAGAATGGAAGACAAATTCAACAATATGTGTAAGAACCAAGAGGAAATGATGAAGAACTAAGAAGAAATGAAGTGACATAACTTCTATGAAGAACTCAATAGAAAGCATCAACAGTAGACTAGATGAAGCAGAGGATCACATCAGTGAGCTAGAAGACAAGATAGGAAAAAATACCCAAGCAGAGCAGCTTCTAGAAAAAAATTAAAAAGCAGGAGGACAGCCTAAGAGAACTTTGGGATAACATGAAAAGAAACAATATCAGTGTAATAGGGGTGCCAGGAGGAGAGAAAACTGAGCAAGGAATAGAAAGCTTGTTTGAAGAAATAATGACAGAAAACTTCCCTGATATAGCAGAGAGAAATCCAAGAAGCTCACAGAGTCCCAAACAAAATGAACCCCAAAAGACAAATGCCAAGGCACATCATAATTAAATTAGCAAACACCAACGACAAAGTAAGAATTTTAAAAGTGGCCAGAGAGAGACAGAAAGTTACCTACAAAGGATCCCTCATCAGACTAGAGACTGATTTCTCAACAGAAACACATCAGGCAAGAAGGGAATGGAATGAAGTATACAAAGTCATGCAAAGGAAGGGTCTGAATCCAAGAATACTGTAACCAACAAGGCTATTAATCAAAATTGAGGGTGAAATCAGAAGCTTCACAGACAAAAGAGGACTAAGGGAGTTTGTTGCCACCAAACCAGCAATGCAAGAAATGTCAAAGGGTCTGCTATAAAAACAAAAAGAAAAAAGGAAACGAAGAAGGAACACAGGGATAAAGAATAAAAATAAGCAATAAAATAAAATTTAAAAAAATGGTGACAAACAATTATCTATCAATAATAACTTTAAATGTAAAGGGATTAAATGTCCCAATCAAAAGACATAGAGTAACTGAGTGGATAAGAAAACATGACCCATATATCTGCTGTCTACAGGAAACCCACCTCAGAAAAAAAAGATGCACACAGACTGAAGGTGAAAGGATGGAAAAAGGTTTTTCAGGTGAATGGAAATGAGAAAAAAAAGCTGGGGTAGCAATATTTATATCTGACAAATTAGATCTCAAAGTGAAGGACATAAAAAGAGATAAGGAAGTCCACTTCATAATACTAAGGGGAGCAATCAAACAAAAAGAAATAACTCTGGTAAACATATACACACCCAATATATGAGCACCCAAATACATAAAAAAAAACTTCTGGAGGATATCAAGGGAGAGATTGACAGCAATACAATCATAGTGTGGGACTTTAATACCCCACTATCACCATTGGACAAATCCTCTAAACAAAAAAATCAGCAAAGAAACATCATTCCTAAATGACTCGCTAGATCAGATGGAATTAATCGACATCTTCAGAACACTTTATCACAAAGCCACAGAATATATACTCTTCTCAAGTGCACATGGGTCATTCTCAAAAATAGATCATATATTGGGTCACAGGCAAAGTCTCTTCAAATTCAAGAAGACAGAAACCATATCAAGCATCTTCTCAGATCACAATGGCATAACTGGAAATGAACTACAATAAAAACAATAAAAAAAACACATGGAGACTAAATAGTATGGTATTAAACAATGAATGGGTTACCAAAGAGATCAAAGAAGAAATAAAAAACATCATGGCAACAAATGACAATGAAAACACAACAATCCAAAATCTATGGGACACAGCGAAAGCAGTCTTGAGAGGGAAGTTCATAGCTCTACAAGCCTACTGAAAAAAAAACAAGAAAAAATGTAATAAATTACCTAAACTGACAACTCAAAGATTTAGAAAGAAAGCAACAAGAAAAGCCCAGTGTAAGCAGAAGGAAGGAAATAATAAAGATCAGGTCGGTCTGCACTGCGGGACAGGACCTGCTGGTGCCGCCGCCTCACCATGGACTGCAGCCCGCAACCTCCCTCTGACACATACCGGAGCCACTACACCCGCATAGCCAGCCCACTGCCCTCAACGAGATGGAGCCTGGGGCACAAGTGCAGAGCCCACAGCCAGAACCAGGCGGTGGAGGATGCCAAGGGCCCGGTGGAGCCAGCTGACCACCGCAGATCCCACAGCTTCACCACCCCTGAGGCCCCAAAGCCCTGGCCTCACTGTGCAGACTGGGTGAGCGCTGTGGAGGAGGATGAGATGAGGACCAGAGTGAACAAAGAAATTTCAAGATATAAAAGAAAAGTCCTTATCAATGACTTCAGAAGAGAAAGAAAGTCACCATTGGGAAGCTGCGAGTCAAAGGCACCGTGCGCAGTGCCGGCTGACCTGGAGACAGATGACAGTGTCCTGATGCGGAGGCAGAAGCAGATCAACTACGGGAAGAACACCATGGCCTATGACTGCTACATCAGAGAGGTCGTGAGGCACCTTTGCCAGCCCATTGTTCGCCCCAAACACCCAATAAGTTCAAGAAGTACAGCCAGCACTCGTGGGACCAGCAGCTCAAGCTCTGGAAGGTGGCCCTGCATTCCTGGGACTCTCCAGCCAGAGAAGGGGGTAGTTTTCAGGAAATACACCCAGTATACCTCCGGGAAATGGAGACGGAATCCACAGAGAGCAGCTCCAAGTCCCAGGCCAGCTCCCAGGGTGACAGCTTCGACATGTACTCAAGCACCCCTACCATGGTGAGACACGTGGACTGCCATGTGGAGGATGAGTTTGACTTGGAGGCATGTTTAACTGAGCCCTTGGGAGACTTCCCTGCCACGAGCTAACCTGCCCCGCCAACCGCAGAGCAAGTGCCTCTGTCCGGCAGTGAGGCCAGGTGAGCATGCATCAGGCACCTGCCACGGGGGCTCCTGTTAATAGTTACACCTGGGGAATCATTGTTCTTGCCTTATTTTCTTAAAACAGTTTTATGTATAGTGAGTGTATTTTGCATGTTTTAAATCATAAATGCAATTAAGCTCAGTGACAATTGAACTTGAAGCAATCTTCTAACAGACTTACCTACTTGGTCTGCACCACTCCCCAGCTCCCCCGACAAGCACACTGGAACCGCTTTCCACCAGATTTCAGATGACAAGCTGCTGCTTGCAGGTGGTGGTGTGGGTTTCACCATGTTCAGGGACCAGCTGGTGTCAGCTTCCTGGACCGACATCGGAGTCTTCTCATCTTTGGGCCCTTGCGTGTCTTATGGAAACTTAACTTTTGGCCTTTTGTTAATATGTCAGGGTGGCTTTTCCTGCCCACAGAGCACTGACCAGTGAGATACTAAAGTCATAGGTTACATAAGCCACGCTGTCTAAGTCAGTCTTTGTAAATAGCGCCAGGTAGGCCTTCTACCAGTAATCCTCCAGAGTTACGGCATCAAGATATTTAGAAAGAGCATTCTTCCCTGTTAACTCACTATGTAAAATTGCTATAAATGATAACATACACAGGTTTTCTCTTCAAACATTTAATTGTAAACTTCTTAAGACTGTTGTTACAATTTTATTGCTTATGTATGGAATGAGATTGCAAAAATAAAAAGAGCCTTTAACTGAAGAAAGTAATAATAAAGATCAGAGCAGAGAAAAACAACATAGAGACCAAAAAAAAAACAATACAAAAGATCAACAAAACGAGGAGCTGGTTCTTTGAAGGATAAACAAGATTGATGAACCGCTGGCCAGGCTCACCAAAAAGCAAAGAGAGAGGACACAAATAAACAAAATCAGAAATGAAAAAGGAAAAATAACAACAGACCCCATAGAAATACAAACGGTTGTTAAAAAATACTATGAACAACTCTATTCCAACAAACTGGACAACCTGGAGGAAATGGACATATTCCTAGAAAAATACAACCTTCCAAAACTCAATCAGGAAGAAGCTAAAAACCTCAATAGGCCAATAACTATGGAAGAAATTGAAGCAGTCATCAAAAACCTTCCAGCGAACAAAAGCCTGGGACCAGATGGCTTCACAGGGGAGTTTTTCCAAATATTCAAGGAAGAACTAAAACCTATCCTCCTCAGACTATTCCAAAAAATTCAAGAGGAAGGAACATTTCCAAGCTCATTCTATGAAGCCTGCATTACCCTAATCCCAAAACCAGATAAAAACAACACAATAAAAGAGAATTACAGGCCAATATACATCATGACCATAGATGCCAAAATCCTCAACAAAATCCTAGAAAATCAGATCCAGCAGTACATCAGAAAGATCATACACCATGACCAAGTAGGATTTATTCCAGGGATGCAAGGATGGTACAATATCCGCAAATCAATAAACGTGATACATCACATAAACAAATCGAGAGATAAAAATCACATGATCATATCAATTGATGCAGAAAATGCATTTGACAAAATCCAACACCCATTTTTGATAAAAACTCTCAGTAAGGGGGGAATAGAAGGATCATACCTCAACATAATAAAAGCCATATATGACAAACCCATAGCCAACATCATACTCAATGGTAATAAACTAAAATAATTTCCCCTTAGAACAGGAACAAGACAGGGATGCCCACTCTCACCACTCCTGTTCGACATAGTACTGGAAGTATTAGCCATTGCAATCAGACAAGATGAAGAAATAAAAGGCATCTAAATTGGAAAAGAAGAAATAAAACTGTCCTTATTCACAAATGACATGTAATTGTACATAAAAAAAACTAAAGACTCCATCAAAAAATTATTACACTTAATAAATGAATTTCGCAATGTAGCAGGATACAAAATTAATGCCAATAAATCTATGCCATTTGTATACACCAATAGTGAACTTACAAAAAGAGAGACTAAAAAAGCAATCCCATTTACCACTGCACCAAAAAAAATTAAGATACCTAGGAATAAATTTAACTAAAGAGGTAAAAGACCTCTACTCAGAAAACTATAGGACATTGAAAAAAGAGATAGAGGAAGACATAAACAGATGGAAGAACATACCATGTTTATGAATTGGTAGAATCAATATCATTAAAATGTCCATACTACTCAAAACAATCTATAAATTCAATGCACTCCCCATCAAAATGCCAATGGCATATTTCACAGATCTAGAACCAACTCTCCCCAAAATTCATCTGGAATAAAAAAAAGTCCCCAAATAGCTGTAGCAATCCTGAGAAAGAAGAACAAAGTAGGTGGGATCTCCATACCAGATATCAAGCTGTATTACAAAGCCACAGTGCTCAAAACTGCCTGGTACTGGCACAAGAATATACATATAGACCAATGGAAGAGAATAGAGAACCAGGAAATTGATGCGAACCAATATGCTCAATTAATATTTGACAAAGGAGGCAAGAACACACAATGGAGTCATGACAGTCTCTTCAACAAATGGTGTTGGGAAAATTGGACAGATACATGTGAAAAAATGAAACTAGACCACCACCTTACACCATACACAAAAATAAACTCTAAATGGATAAAGGACTTAAATGTAAGACAGGTAACCATAAAAATAATAGAGGGATTTAAAGGCAACAAAATCTCAGACTTATGCCGAAGCAATTTTTTTCACCGATACAGCTCCTAGGGCATTGGAAACTAAAGAGAAAATAAACAAATGGGACTACATCAAAATAAAAAGCTTCTGCACAGCAAAAGAAATAATCAACAAAACAACAAGAAAGCCCACTGCATGGGAGAACATATTTGCCAATGTTATCACCGATAAAGGTTTAATCTCCAACATTTATAGGGAACTCATACAACTTAACAAAAGGAAGATAAACAATCCAATCAAAAAATGGACAAAGGACCTAAATAGACACTTTTCAAAAGAGGACATTCAGAAAGCCAAGAGACATATGAAAACATGCTCAAAGTCACTAATCATCCGAGTGATGCAAATCAAAACAACAATGAGGTACCATCTCACACCTGTCAGAATGGCTATGATCAACAAATCAACAAATGACAAG